>CAJNOP010000251.1:222427-266801 GCA_905250075.1 Rotaria sp. Silwood1
TCAAAAAGTATGAAAAGTACTTAAAAAGGTTCACTTATAAGTACTTTGTCCTGCTTAAAACCTACTATTGAAAGTACTTAATAGTCACTTTTTTGGGTAAAAATTTTTACATGGGTGATATTTCAAGTTTTTCTCTCCGACTTTTTAAAAGTATGAGCGATGCATACTCCTTCATCAATGGTGAAAAAAAAACAATCATTTGTAATAGAATGAAAGAAAATAACATTGCGTCATGGTCAATTTTCTTTCGTATTCTGTGTGAGATTCTACCACTGTTGTAAAATACCCTGTTTTTTTCTTCTTCATTTCTATCGTTATACATACGCCCTGTTACTCTCTTGCTGGAGCTCTTCAAATTTCTCAACGGTATTGATCGTCTTCGTTCATTTTCGACCTATTGATTCAATTTTCGATCTACATCTAAATGTGACTTCGATTTAGCACTTCAACAACATTTACTATTGACCATCGTCGGAGTTATTCCACTTTACCTTTCTGATCACGGCGGAACTACAAATCTCGTTAATGATTCTCTTATGTCTACAGTTCCACTCTCCATCCATTCACTGATTTACAACCACTGACACTTTTCCACATCGATTTTATTGAGAAAAACAACACAATCTTGAATGAAGCTTCGTATCTAAGTCAATCCGTCTGTCTTTGATCAAATGTTGCACTCGGCGTACCAACGATCTGCCATCTACCTATGCTCAAGTATTGTGATCTGGGCTGTGGCATCGTACATCAATCCACATTCTCGAAATCGATAACCATCTCATGATCAATCGACTTTTTCTCGATACTAATTTTCCAATTTGACAACAAAGATTTCTCGAATCTATTCAAACACACACTTCGACTTCGTCATCTTTATGCGATTCTTTTCTCTGATCTCAGTAATGATGTCTCTATTTGAAAATGCATTGAATTTAAGTCATTTAACAGTTGATACATCGGATGCTGTCTTGAAGAGTGACAATAAGAGAAAGAAATTTCAATACTAAGAAAAAAATTATATAAAAAAAGACAACATGATATTATTTTTATAGGATATTTCCGTACTTAATCAACCACCAAAAATTCAAAAGTACTCAGAAAACTTTTCATTTTAACGGACCTTGTAGAGTTTTTTTGCTGATCATTTTAATAAAAAAATATTTTGGATGTTATTGAGAAATAACCATATTATCGTCAAAATATTAAACAATGTCAAATACCGGAAGACTCAAAATATTTTCAACATAGTTTGTTTTGCGAATATCTCCACAGAGATAAACAATAAATCTTTTTCTTTTTTTACAATAAACAAATTCCTATCGCAAAACAAAAGAGTTAAAAAAAGTCTTCCAAACATTTTTATTAGTATTCTGTCTATTTTTTATGTGATTTTTTTCTTAGCACTGAAATTTGTTTTGCTGATTATATTTTATATTCAAGGATTTTTCAAATTGAATAGATGCATATAACAAAAACGTTGTGCAAAACTCTTGACCTACACTGTCATTATGCGTATAGCAGTTCGCCATGTCTATGAACTTCTTTGATAACACCGTTTTTCTTTTGATTACGATTTACTCGTCCATTTTCTCCCTATTAAACATCAATATATATCAGACGCAATATACTCAAACTGTAGCATTTATTTGTTTTATGTTGAACACAAGAGTTTATGTGAATTTCACATTTTAGACTCATTATAAGCTACACCTATAAGTTTTTCTGATAATTTTATTGACACAACGGACGATAGAGACAGTGATCAATGTCCAGCATCCGATGATGGTGATGGTTGTTCATTCACTAATCCTCTATATGCAAGTGAACGTATTCGTGGCAAACTTCGTCTTATTCTAACAATAATTATAACGGTAATACTAACAACACCGAATATAACAAATGCAATAGATATTCCATGAACAATTGGAAAATAGCGTAAAACTTTTTTATGCAATTCATTTGCTATCTTTTGATCGATTGTTCCTGATTGATTTAACCATAAAGCAGGTAATATAAGATCATGTAAGTTTTTAAGATCATCAAATAGTGGATCATATTGTATAAGAATATTAAGTTGAAGACGCTTTTGTGCATTTAATACGTATCCGGTAAATGGTTCAATCTCTAATACAGTTCGATGAATATCGGCGTTAGGCATTAATCCATTTATACGTGATTTATATCTTTTAGCAGCATAGAGAAAATGTGGTAAAGAGATAATTATAGGTGCATCTTGTTTACATTTACTAACATCGAGTACACCTGAATCAAGTGTGCCAAAACCAACATTATCCGGGTTGATAGTACCATTGTAAAAGACTTCGGCTGGTATTGAAAAACTTTCGGTTTCTATATTGAGTACCGATGAATGATATTCAAATGTAATATAGATTGAACGACAAATTTCGGTGGAATATAGATAGAGACGTTTATTCACAGATGTTAGTGGTGGAAACCAATTACCATCTGTACCATTGATTTGATTACATGATGGCGTATGCCAGTAAGGTAGAACTGAGATATCTGTAATAATGACGAGAGTATCAAACTAGATTTCCTACTCGATTCGATAAACTGTATATCAGAGTGCAAGTTCGATTTTCAGTCCAATCAATGCAGAATATTTTCAAAACTATTGACAAATAGTTACCGAGTGTGAGTGTGGGTTTGAGTTTGAAAGAATTAAAACTTCACAACCACACCTATACTCTATACCTACGAATAAAAGTGTGCTATTTATTCCATACTAAATCCCTTATGATCTTCTAACTTCCCAAGGACACCCATAAAAACTGAGGATTTATTCAAATTTTAAATCAAATGAATCAACGTCATGAATCATCCTTATTCTTATAGCAGCACTCTCCTTTATTTGTATACGATTGGAGTTCAAATACTGCATCTTACCATTCCATTTATCGATATAGTTCAATCGATTGATATCATCTTCGCCTAGATAGAATTTTGTTTATCATATAATCATCTTATATTTCTCTTGACATATCTTACCTGTAAAGACTGTAAAAATTCCATTGTCGGTATTGTTCTGTCTGTAGAAATATCCAAAGTGATCATCGGGTACAAATTGTCCAACAATAGGCAAACGTTTGGCTGCTTTTAATAAAGGATCTTCATAACCCCAGATCCATTCACGAGCTGTATGTGTAACAAATAATGATTCATTGAATACTTTTGCAATAAGATTAATCAATTCGTGAGTAATGTTCGACAAATTATGAGAAAGTGCAAGAAGTGATATAATAGACGTATTCATCATTTTTATCGGCAATTCTTCATCATTCGATGACATATTTCGTTGAAATGTATATGATACGGGTTGATGATAGCTGACTGTATGATTTAGATTGAAATGGACATCTATTTTGACTCGTCTTTTCAAATAGGTAAATGGACCATGTTGAATAAGCATAGGTTTAAGACCTTGTTGAACAACTTCGTCTACATTGACACATTCCCATAGCCAAAATTGTACATAGATAGGCACTGGTGATGAAATCCATGAATCGAGTTGATCGGAGTCAGTACTCAGTGGTAATTGTTTGTTAATTTGAGCTTTAAGGAGCTCTGTACCAAAAACAATACCTACACTGATAAAAATATCCGGGGAATGATCTACCCCTGCACTTAAAAACTTCGCCTATAAACTCTTCGAGGGTTTATTCCTATGTGATGAACCCTTTAAACGTTTATCAGTCGAACCGTTTATGAGATTATGGGTTTATGAACACACAATGGGTTTATGAAGGTTACATAAGGGTTTCTTATTCTACGATTTTAAGGTGAGCGTATGTTGTTCAACTGATGAGAGTAGATCATTGTCCACCTTCAGGGTAAGGGTATTTAATTATTCGCTTTTGGATTTATTATTCTACTTTCTCGTTTGAAGGGAATATTACTCTGCCTTTCTAGGTAGAGTATGCTACACTTCCCAGAAACAGTTCATTATTCTACGCCTTAGGATAGATCCTTCCACTGTTTCGTTGAAAGGGTTTATTATTCTACGTTTAGAGATTTATTTTTTCACTACTTCGTTGAAACGGTTTATTACTCTACCGAAAGCGGTAGATTGTTCCACCCCTTCGCAATAAATGGTTTATGATTCTACGTTTAGAGGTTGATTCTTTCACTATTTCGTTGAAACGGTTTATTACTGTACGAAAAGCGGTAGATTGTTCTACCCCTTCGCAATAAATGGTTGATGATTCTACGTTTAGAAGTTGATTTTTTCAGAATTTTTTAAAAACGGTTTATGATTCTGCGGTGAGAGGTTTGTTCTTCCAACATTTGGTTGAAAGAGTTTATTATTCTACGGTAGTATAAATAGTTTGTTTCATCTGATCCTTAAAAATGATTTATTATTTTTAATTCAATAATGATTATGTTTCAGTTAGCATAACAAATTTGATTGATACATAGTTGTCAGTAAAATTGGGAACGATAATTATAACACTAGCTATCAGCGTCTGTTAGAGCTTCGCTAAATATAATGGTAATATGAAGTAACTGAAACACATCTTTTTTATCTGGAATTGTATTTGAAATTATTGATTATCGATTTTCTGTGATAATTCTAAATGTTACGAATAGGTATCACCATTTATCGGAATTTTCCGTGCTTACATGAAGCAGTAAGTTAAACTAGACTATTTGATCGAAGATAAGAATTTACTGATATTACTTCCTGTGAAGTTCTATGCAGTGCTTCTAGTAATGGATGTACACCATTGTGACAAAGTGTCCACGAATCTTGCCACTATTAGTTGCTACTCTGTTTTGCTCCGCATTCCAAAAAACAAATGGTCAACTTTACCCTTGCTGAAGAAAATTGACATTTCATTTTTCTATTTTTCAGATATTTGTAATCCTTAGTTTTGTTATCATTTCATCTGTGTTCTAACTCTAACATCTTCTGAATAAAAGTTCTATTGATTTTAACGTTCGATCTATATCCATTTTATCGAGCAATAGTCTAATTGAATGTTTTTGACATCCTTTTTTGTCTTCCTTTTACATTCATGGTTTTCAAGCAGTTTTTAGCATTTTACTTCTTTATATTTATGTGATTATAATTATTAAATAAGTGAAGAAGCATAGGTTTAGTATACCTGAATTTTATTAAGACTATTCGTTTTGAATCGCGAACACAATTGTGAGCAACATTAGCAACGATTTGTTTCTTTGCGATATTTTTCACTTCTCCATTCTCTATTCCGATCCTTAAGTCTGCTCATGTTGTGTTTATAATCTTTTTCTTCAATTAGTCGTCTAATTTAATCCTAAACAACTTCTGAGTAATATTCGGAAGGATTGGTTTCTTGTCAATCTATGTCAGTTTTGTATTAACCATCTACTTCCATTAATCTCATGGGTTTTTATTCATTTGTTCCCTCTAAGAGTTATGTGAATTCACCAGCATTAGGTATTGCATCGTATAGTACACAAGTTACTTCTCTGCGTTGCTTTTGTTTGGATCAATTTTTATATTTCATATCGATCACTGGTTCAGCGATATGGTTTATTAGTTTTTGTTATTATTCTTCATCTTTGTCTTATACAAATCCATCAGTATGATCTATTAAAGCTTATAGTGGATGATTAATTTTCTGATTTATTCATTTCTAATGAGTTATATGAGTGGATCCGCATGATCCTTTGAGCAGCTTAGAACCCATCTTTTAGGCTAAAATTTCATTTAAACTGCTAAAAATAAATACTTTCATCAGATTCGCGTGCCTTTTTTCGAAGTGATTTTGTGAATAGGTGCATTTAGCATAGTTAGTCGTAATAACGCTTGTGCTTGATTCGAGAGCTATTGTTTCATTCAGTTCCCGCTTAGTTTTGTTTTTTTTTCATGGTATTTTAGAATATTGACCTGCTTTATTTGGAGCCCGTAGGTTTGTTGTTCGTGATCGGTAGTTTCAGTATGCAATCCCTCCCGTTGGTTGCTTTAGATGTGGTTTTTAGTTGTACAGATGGTGCCAGTTTGTCAAAAGCTATTCTTTATGTCAGACGTCTGGTTTTCCCTTATTTTTTAAAGCCCTTGTTTTCAACTGTTCCTCGTTAATGAGTGACCAATTTCAGTTCGACTCTTAAAAAAATACTGGCTTCCTTAAAAACTGAAGCAGTCTCGGAGACCAATTCAGAAAACTTTTTCATTTTGCGAGAGCGTTTCCGATTTTGCCTTATCGGTGTCCAAGGCCTCGGAAACTGTTAGATTTCCTACAGTATTGATCCAAACACTGAAGATATTTTAGAATACCTTTTTCCTCCTCTTAGAAACCGAACGCCATTCGAGAAAATGGCTGGTGTTGTAAGAAAGTGATTTTGTCGAAAAATGTGCTTGGTATCCGAAATGGTATGGGAGAATGCGTTTTCCTTTTCCGAAATAATGAGGATGATGGTGCAAGTTTTGAAACATTTATAGTTTAGGAAAAGAATCGTAGCAAACAAGAGTTAGTTTTCGAATTCCTGTTTAATATGCGAAAAGGTTTCCGATAGTAGAAAAAAAAAATTTAGCGTTTCACGTGGAGATTTTCCCTGAAAATTAGATTCAGTTATGAAAATTCGAACATTGGTCCTAAGACCATTATCTTCGATCTCCTTTTTTGATGACTATTAAAGACTCCATTTAGTTTAAAAATACTTCTTCATCGCATCTAACTTTATTTATTTTCATGCCATTCTTTTTGTCCATCATTTATCTTACGATCTCAGTCTGTTTAAAACTATTAGAATGACCCTATTTCTTATTCAATTTTTTCAAGTGAATCTTGATTCTGAATATGTCATAGTCAAACAAGTTGAAGTTGACGAATAGATATTACAACAAATAATCTTAAAATCACCTTCTATTTTTGTATACTTTGACTAGATGGCTAAAAAAGCACAAATTAATATGACGGTTTTAATTATTAAAAGTTTTCATAATTAAATATACATAATGAGCGACTCGTCAGACATTCATCAATTAACCTCTATTATTGCTGGCAATTCATGGGACCAAAGATATCAACAAATATGAGAAACATGAGGACGAGTAAACATTTGTCAACATTACTTTCATTCAGGTGACATCAAAATGATGTATGCATTGTTATCGAATCAATCCTTCGCTTGGATTCTTCCACTCACATATTTAAACTAAAACAGTGAATGTGAGTATCATCCTCAGTTTCGGTCAATCGAATACTAATTCAGTTTAACTAGTTTAGAACACTCAACTTTAATCTCACGGGTGGGTTTATATGATAATCAACTATCCATATATTATTTCTCTCTTGTTTCTTTGTTTTAAATAATTCAGGTTCAATATTCAATAGTGAGCTTAAATTATTTGCACCAATCGTTGTGGCTTTTTTCTTTTTGTTCTGGCCAGTTCAACTTAATTGTTCAAAGTAAGATTCAATACTAATTATCTCTGAACAGATTTATTACTTCATAGTTTACATAGTTGATGTATTTCGCCTACTCTCTGAAAAAAATTCGTTTCCTAGAAAACCAACATGGCTTCATGAACTCATTCAAAAGCTCTTTTAGGTTCGCGAGAGGGTTTCAGGGCGTTTCAAAGATCATCCGTAATACTCCTTAGGTTTCCGATGTTTGGGAAACCAAAAGATTCCTGAAAATACTGATTTGAACGGACTTCAAGTATTGTTGAATACATTTTTCTTCGTATCGAGAAACTAACACTATGTTCGAAAACCCGTTCGGTATTGTGAGAAACTAATTTTGCCGGAAAAACTGAGTTTGTATTTAAAATGGTACACGAAGCTACTTTTCTGGTTTCCATAGTTTTTAGTCAGAAACTAAAATTGCTTTAGAACATTTTGAATTTCAAAAGCTTTAATGGGAAATCAAAGTTAGTTGTCAAAGTCCTGTGTAAAATTCTACAGTATATTCGAACTGGAACAATTGGTTTTGTATATTTTATAAAAACATGTTGATCAGATGAGGAACATTTTTCGAACAACACCTTCGACGCTGAAAATTTTATTTTTGATCTTTGCTCTCGATCAGTCGTAGAGATTATTAGTTCAATAAAAGCTAGTAATATATTCCCTATAATTTACTTAATTACATAGTGTTATTTCTATGTATCATTTCCCCTCGAAATCAGCAATCATTCCAATCTTCTGAAGTCATCTTGTGTTAACTTTACATTTTCTGACTATTCTGATTAACGAATATATGAGAGGCAGCGTAATGATCATTATTAGTGTCGAAATCATATTTGATTCATGCACAGTTATATTAAATTGGAATCAAGCAACGTCTTCAATCGTACCGTTAAGCATACCTACGATTTCTCATAACGGATTGTGTCTTTTCCTTGTATTAAAATATCCCAATAATCGAGAGAAAAGTAATTGTCATTTCACCAATTCAGAAAAACTAAGCATTAATTTGCTTTCTTTTTAGATCAATGGAAATCCAATCGTCAATGTAAGCGTTCCATTTCTATATGATAAAACTAATCTTATCTTCTTTAGGTATTTAGTTAGTGTTTCAATCAATGGACAAAGTAAGTCATATTTACTTAAATAAAAATTAATTGACTGCTTTCTTTTCTATTTAGATCCACTCAAATCGAATCGTTCAAGTAAGTTTTCTTCATTTAAATGGCAACCGATCTTATTTTTTGTTCTTTTTAGTTTATGCTTCAATTAATCTATAATGTGAGTCACAATTCTATAAAGGAAAATTAATTGTTTGTCTTATTTCCTTTCAGATCAAGCGATATCGAGTCGTGTGTGTAAGTTTATCCCTGTATATGAAAACTAATATTTTCTTTTGTTTCTTTTTTAGCTACTGTTTCAATCAATGAGCAACTTAAGTTACACATCAAATACAAAAACTAGTCGTTGGTTTTCTTTCCATTTGTATCTATGGAAATCGAATCGTGTATGAACGTTAACTTCCTTTACATGACAAATAAATGTAAACCCCTCTGCAGAATAGAAGCCCACCCCGTAGGTTAAAAGTCTCCGTTGAAAATCGAGGTTTACTTTATGAAAAATAAACTAAAACCGATGAAAAATGAAAGAATCAACATTTCTCTATTAAATAACGCAAAAACTGGCACCGGAGCATGTTTTGTTACAAAGTTACAGCTTGCGGAACAGAGGCACCCACCCTGGGCTTCTATTCTGCAGGGGGGTTTACTCGTTCGTTTTCTTTTAAGTATTATTTCTATCAATCGACAAGGTAAGTCGTATTTCAATGAAGAAAAACTAATCGCTTGTCTTATTTCCTTTAAGATCAAACGAAATTGAGTCGTGTATGTAAGTTAAGTTCCGTTACATGAAAAGTAAATGTATGCATTGGTTTACTTTTAGGTATCTTTTCTATCAATGGACAAGGTAAGTCGCAGTTCCACAAAGAAAAACTAATCAGTTGTTGTCTTTCTTTATAGATCGAAGCACATCGAATCATCCATGTAAGTTATGTTTCCATGGATGTTAACTCGTATTGTCTTTTGTTTCTTTTAGGTATTATTTCTATCGTTGAACAAGGTGAGTGACATTTACATAAAGAAAAACTAATCATTTGTTTTCTTTATTTTTAGATCAAAGGAAATCGAAGTGTCTGTGTAAGTTTTTTTCCTGTATATGAGTACAATTGTTTTCTTTTGATTTTTTTTAGATACTGTTTCAATCGATGGACATTGTGAGTCTCATTTCTATTGAGAATAGTTAATCGGCAAGTTTCTTTCTTTATACATCAAAGTGCATGGGATCTTGTATGTGATTTTTATTGCTATTTCTATGATAACTAATATTTTCTTATGTTTGCTTTTAGATATGATAATGATCAATGGATAGAAAGGTAGCGTGAATCCTGTAGTGACTTTCAAAGAATGCGTTTGTTTGTATTGAAATACGCGTTGGTAGGTAGAGGTTGGGGGGAATTCTTGCATGTATCCGATTTTAGAACATTCGACTTCAATCTTACGGGTAAGTTAAAACACGAATCGAGTATTAATGTATTTTTTCTTTTCTCGTTTCTTTCCTTTACGTACTTTATGCAGAATGTTGAATAGGGAGTTTAATTCGTTAATCCACTTATTGCAACATTTGTTTCTCTTGGTCTAGACAGTTGAACGTTACTGTTTAAATTGATTTGGAACACTAATTGTCTCGGAATAGTTTATTGTTGTTTCACTATATGTATGTCGTCTGTGTGTTGAGAGAGAGTTCTATATTGAGTGATTGTGTGTCTGAAACTAAGTTCAGTTTATGAGTTCGGCTTATTCAACTTTAATTTTGTGAGTGAGTTTTAATACTAATCGTGTATTAATGGTATTTCTTCTGCTTTTTTAGATGATTTATGTTGGATATCAAAAAGTTAGTTGAAATGCTTCAAACTAATGATGGTAGTGTTTTTTGCTTTTAATGAAGATGATTGAAAGTATTTAGTAAAAGTGATTTGATATGCTAATCCTTTTTGACTATATGTTTCCTTCTTTTGTTTAGGTGTTTCGCCCACAAAGGTGAAAGCAAGTATCAGTGCTGAATCCAAAATTGTATGGCCTCTTTCTGTTTTGTTTTATTTTTGGAATATAAGTAAATGCGTCCAAGTAAGTTCACAATGTGAATGCATCTCACTATAATAATCTTTCTAGTTTGTATTTCAGAAATTGGAGTTTTTGGTATTGGAAGTGATACGGAAGCTCAATAGGTATGGTTATGTCTAATTTAGATTCGAGGGGGTGACTTCCACGGTAAAGATATTGGATTAAAGTGACAGAAGTGAATTTTAACTTCGCTCAATAGGTAATATGAATATGAATCTCAGAGATGACAATTTTCAGGGTAAATAAAAGGTCGTGAGGCTGGTTAGATAGACTGAATAGGAGGGATCAGAGTGGATAGGGCGCGAACATTTAATCCATTTTGAAGGTCGGTTTTCAAAGTCACACTAGTGGCAGTCTATTTATATTTCCGACGTTATGGGAAACCTCGAGGATTTCTGTGGAATGCCGGTTTTTAAGAAAATAGTTGATAGACATGAGCAAAACTCTGCACTACCCTCCGATGAACCTTTGTGGAGTTGAGGAAAGCGACCAACCCTCTGAACTATCCTTTGACCAACCTTTGTGGAGTTGATTGAACTAATAAACGCTTTCAAATAGCTTTAGTGAATGTATCTCGTCTTCCTATACACCTTCATAGACGAATATTTCTGTTGAAATGAATTGGTTTAGAAATTTCATCTACCCTTGGTAAGGGTTTATGAAAATGCAACGTATGATATACCCTTTTTGAGTTTTTCAGTCGTATAAACCCTTTGATAAACTTTTCTACTGTGGGTATTATAGCTTGATAAACTGTTTTATTTAGTGATTTAATGGGTAGATAAAAGGGTTTATCACATCCTGATAAACGGTCGAAAAGGGTATATCATACGTTGCATTTCGATATACCCTTTAAGAGATTATCATTCGGTGCTTTTTTTTATCAGTGTACTTGATGACATGGACAGGTAAGAACATAAATAATATTTCTTGTGGTACATGTCGCTGGACAATTGAGAATAGATCGATATCCAGTGATAAAAGTATATTGTTGATGTGATCCAAATTGTACGATTGGTTGATGTTGACGATATATCAATTTGTAAGATGGATAACATAAACAACATGATAGTTGATTCCATCGTGACATTCCATATCGAGCTTGTGCTTTACTGAGACAAAATAAACTTTTCTCATTGGCTATTCTAGGTTGGGCTCCTCGATAGGAACAAGTCTTCATTAAGAAGAGATCAACATCCATTTGTAGGAAAAATTCCAATGCCAAAGAATATTCATCTTCGTGAAAACATTCTTGATCGGGTCGTGTCAGGAAACGATGAATTCGATTTGCCGCTGACAATTGAGCTAATTGCTTAAGTCGTTTATAATTAAATTCTAAAATATCTTTGTTGATATTTCATAAACGACTCAAAGAAAAGATTTGTCTCTCATGATCGTTGATCGGTCTCATTGACGTTGGTTGATGATATCCATATTGACATCTTCGTTCTAATTCTACTTGATTGAGACGATGTACTATATTTTACAAGTAACACACCAACAGGAGTGTGAGTGTGGGTGTGGGCAAACATAAGACTCACATCCACACTCCACACCCATCCACACCCACACATCCACACCCACACATCCACACCCACACATCCACACCCACACATCCACACCCACTTCCCTTAATCCGATTTTTTTATTCCTTTTTTGTGCAGAGTGTCCTGATGAGTGTATATTCTTTAAATAAATAACATGAAACGCGTCGGCAAAACCAAAACTCTGCATTTATTTCAAATTTTCTCAAAGCAACATACAGAAAATCATTCAATTCTGACATAAAATTGATTGCTGAAAAGTAAGAGTTGAGAGTAGCAGATTAGTTTGTCTTTTCTTCAGAAGAGAGATTGATCTGTTTTTCAATTGAGGCACGAAAATGGTGAATATCGGTTTTCGCGGAATAAAGTTGAAAAAAGTGATCAGGAGTGATCCCTTATTCAAACCCGATATGAATAAATCAATTCTAACGTGGGCCGCAAAATGGCCTTATCCGCCCTCTTCCTTTAACAAGTGCTCTTTTTCTCATAATCTTCAATTATTTTTTTTTTGTGCAATTTATATTAGATTTTAATAAAAACATATGCAAAGATTCACAAAACCCTCACTCATAGAGTTAAAATACGCATATCATTTAGTTTGATATCAGCATGGTAGAATACTCGTATATTTACTGTTAGAAAATTTTGGATGTTTTATGATCATCATACATGTTTCAATGAAGAATCGAAGTAAAAACAATATCTTTCATCACCTATTGCAAATCATTGACATATTTTCAAAAATGGTCACAACGTTTTATTTCAATATTTACCGCACTTTACTTTTAGTTCGCATCAGATAGTCGATTCAAAACATACACTCTATATGTCTGAGACGATGATCCTATAAGAATAAACTTTCTGGAAAATAGATCCAAGCAGGTCAAGCCTCGAGATCTATCTAATAGGCGCTAACGATCAGGAGTCTTTAGGCTTGTGAACCGACTTTACTTGAATTATTGTAAAATTTGATCAGATTTCTTTTATAACAACCTGCTTCTATGTAAATAAAGTGTCGGCAATCCAAATTTCACGTAAAAAACTTTTTTTCGCGTTTCCTTTTACATCATCTGATAAAGGGTGAGCTGCTACACGACTTTATCAAAATGTACAACATATTCTACTTTGTTCTATTTTTCTGCTTCCGAACATAATTTTTTAAGATTCAGCATAAAAAAAACTGAGGACAGACAAGTTGTTAAATAGACTATAGACTCAAAACTCTATTGATGGTGCGCTTCGAATGCACCATGTAGAGGTCGATTTTGTAAACCTATCTAGTTTTTCTGCGTAAGCGATGAAGTGAAATATTATATCTTATTCGACTATAAATCTTTTTTTTCTTTCCTTTTCTATGTTGAAAAAAATCGTCCTTTTTAGTACCATAACCATTTTAAGCAGTATTCAACAGGTTTTCGGATTCACATAAGATTTTTCAGTCAAAAACAAAACACAGATTCCGTATCAGCAGAAAAAACCTGAGTGAAACGAAGTATCCATCAAGTTAATTGGAATTTTTTCATCTTCCTCTTTTTTTTAGGTATTCTGACTTACGTAGGAAAACTAGATAGGTTTACAAAATGGGCCTATACCTGGTGCATTCGACGCAGGTTTGATTTTCAGAAGCAGAAAATACTGCACATTTTGAAAAGGTTGTGTTTCTCTCATGGTGATCTGTAGCTCACGCTCTATCAGATGATGTAAAACAACGCGAAAAAAAATTATTATTGAAATATCGATTTGGCTGCACCTTACAAGCAACACATATGATGGCGAAAATTTTAGTTGAAGTATGATCAAATAGAGTATTATTTTTTGAAGAAAGTTTTATAAGGAATTGAAATACCTTCACCAGTACTTATGGAAGACATGGGTGAAATCGACTTTTTTTGGAATGGGAATTAGTAGATTTGAGCTTTTTTGTTTCGGAATCCTCCATGTCTACCTTTTGGACTGCCTCAAGTATTTTTTATCTTTAAAGATGATCATATTAAATTCTTTCGTTCTCATCATTTTGTTCTGGTGCACGAACTGCATAGCAGAAGTAAGATCATTAATAAATACATCAATCATTTTTTATTCTACATTAAAAACCTTGTAGGATGAGCATTGTATCTGGTATGGAGAATGTGGTCTAAATGCGATGGGTAGAGTGACGAATTGTTATTACAATGGTACAGCATTACAATTGACTAATAAAGAAGCATTAAAGACTATGAAATCAATGTGTAGCATGTTTTACAATGGTAAATAGATTTGATTCAATATAAAAATTAAAGTTATATTCGCGAGAGATCTTTATTGTTGATATCTAATGCTACTGAATTTATAAGATATCTCAAGGCTTCGGGTTTATTGAATTCCTATTTGATTTAAGTCTCCTTTTTATATGATGAAAAAAGAAACAGAAAGATAAATATATATTGATTCGTTATTCTAAACTAATGATTTCAGGTCCGGATACTTATACATGTTGCGCACCTGATCAGATTCGTCGCCTAAGTAACCACCTTGGAATAATCAAACTGTTGTCCGGTGATTGTCCATCTTGCTTCTACAATTTTCGATCGTTATTCTGCTCTATGACATGTCATCCACAGCAGAGTCATTTCATAACTGTAAGAGAATTTGGTAATAGTACATTATATCCAGGCAAACAGACCGTCGAGTCAATTACAAATGTACTTGCCGATGATTTCGCTCAGCGTATACTTGATGCATGTCGGTGAGTGACAAAATCGAGATGAAATATTGATTATTCATTGTTTTTTTTGCTCTTGTCAGAGATGTTCTTTATCCGGACAGTGATCAACATTCGTTGGATACTATGTGTGGTCGCCCTTATGATCGGTGTACAAAAGAATCATTGTTTAATTATTTAGGTCTCGACAATCCTTTACAACCTTTTCCAATATATTTCAATTTAACAAATAATACTTGTCAAAATAATTATTACAACCAATCAACATTTCAATGTAACGAACCGGTTCATACTCAATACGAAAATCAACCCATGTGTGATCATTCAGTCAGTTATTGACAATGATAGAAGAAGAAGAACATTTTTTTGTATTGTAGGATTGTCCGAAAGCACCACCTAAACCATCTCCATCTGATGTACCGGGCAAATATTCAAAGTAAGTAGATGAGAATCGGTTACAATTCTATCAAATCCATTTTTTCAGCATATCGATTCGTACGACAGAATTAATCATCGTACCTGATAATCAAACATTTCAAACTCACTATTATCTATCTCCACCTGGTCCACTCTCTGAGATTGTGGTTGGACCGGCACTTGACCTAAATTTTCTAACACAAGTGCTCGATTTGCAAACAAATATTCTCAATCTTGAAGGTTATCTGCCACCAGATAATATTTCTGTCCGTTTGACCGATATCTGTTTGAAACCAAGCAATACCAATTGTGCAGTTTTTTCTGTTCTTCAATATTTTCAAAATTCACGCGACAATCTTAACAAAAGCATAGGTGATAATTTCTTTCTATATGCCGATTATATCACACATATATTTCAATGCTCAAAAAAAAAACCCTCTCTTAATGATGCATTACTAAATATTTCGTGTTTTTCTGATTTTGGTGGCATAATTCATCCAACTGTAGCATTTTCGAATTATCCGAATACGAAACATACTATCGAAGCTAAAGGATTAGTTATTACTATTATCATCGAGAATTCAAATAAACCTGAAAAAATTCAAAAAGGTAAGTTATTATTTAATTTGTCAGAATTTGACGTTCATTTAAATGATCTAGCTGAAGCATGGGAAAAAGCCTTTATAAATTACATGCAAAATTTCACTGCTATTCAAGACTCGTTACGTGCTGAAAATCGTTTGAATGAATTGGCAAATTTTACTGTATACTACAGTAATGAACAGTCTATTAAAAATGAACTTAATACTATGCTTTGGTCAAACAATCAATCAAATATCAAATGATTCCTTCTTTTTTAATGATTAACAAACACAGGCAACTCTTGTTCCTCTTTTCACCTTATAATTAATAAAAACAGAAATTATCAATGATTGATACTTACCTTAAAATTCCAATCAACCAATTTTGTATTTGAAAAGAAGTTTCTGTAATAAATATTAACAAAATCTAATTGAGCACCATTAATATCAATTAGTTGAAGTATGTGTTTGATAGAAAATTTAAAATCGGAAGAATCATTTTATTTTCGGATCGATTTAATGCATTTCAACGATTTAAGGGAAACTGAATTACGCTTCAGATCTTTAGATAGGATTCATAATAAGCATAATGGATCTAATCTACACTTTTGGAAATTAATTTCCAACAAGTATTTTCACATTGTCATACCCAACGGTGTGGGTGTAGGTGTAGGTGTGGGTGTTTCTTTTCTCATTAATTACATACACCCACACCCACACCCACACCCTTTTTCATAACTTGTTTTAATCTTGTTCTACTTTTTAGCAGTGGTTGCTCGTCACGCCTCTACCTGATCGAAGACACAACTGAAATACAGAAAGGTGAGGTCAAAAAGTTTCTCATTCGCTTGTTCGGTGGAAATGCATGGGGAAAAGATGATGAGAAAATATTCCTTGTTCAGAATCGGGCGACGTAGTTTTTAATTCATTACAAGTATGGCGAGTTAGGCTATGGGCCGAAAATGTATGGTTCGTTTGATGGTGGTCGAGTTGAAGAGTACATACCGAGTAGACGAATGGGAGGCGTCGATTTTTTTGACAAGAAATTGCAACAACAGATTGCACATAAACTCGCACTTTTTCACCACATGCTAATTCCAATGACGAACAACCGTCTCGAATGGGTCAACGTTGCAAAAGAGCGTTTTGAGAAGTTCGACACTGATGCCTCGCGTGTTTACCATAGGGAAATGGCTCGAAAAGGCAACTTCAGCGATATTGAAAAGTTACTGAGATGGCCATGGCGTGAAATAGATGCCTGGTTACATAAAACGCGCTCGCTAATCCACTCACCGGACGTATTGTGTACCAACGACAGAAACGCCGCCAACACACTTGTTCGCGAGCAGCCCGATCAACTGGGCGAATACATCACGCTAATTAATTTCGAAGCTGTCTCGCTCAATGAGCGTGGAAAAGATATAGGGATGCACTTTTGGTGTTACATGTTTGACGTGACCTCGTCTACGTTCTTGTCTGAATGCGATTATCTATCGGAAGAAATACTCTCGGACTTCATTAGCATGTATCTAAAGGAGAGCTAAAAACTTATTACCGACCGAGAATGGGATTCTGAAGATTTAGATTCAGTTGAACATGTTTTGAATGAGGCAGAATTTTTCGCAACAGTTGGAGCCTATTACATGGCCAGCTTTGCATTTGAACCATCGTTTCGTCCGTCAACTAATCCATTTGTCACGCCCGATGGTATGATAAGAGGGTATAATGTTGCAAGCCACTCTATTAAGTTCATCGAGGAGCGTACTAAAGTTTTTGAGGAAAGATTTGCATATCTGTTTGGTGACGAATTAACGAAATAAAATTGAATGCAAACAAAGCTTTGTGTGTTTGTGAGTTGACAATGTATCTTTGAAGATATCTTTATGCAAACTTTGATATAAAAATGTCAGCTAAACAACCCGCCTGATCTTAAACTGCGTTTAATTAGTTGTAACCAACATATTGAAAATCACGTTGTAATTCAATGGAAAAACTTGACATTGACAAAACGTGTGCCATAAGCATTGCGCGTCAGTATTTACGCGCACAATGGCTCGAGCTGCAAGAGAAAAGCATAAACCTTTCAGTTTCGAGGTATATTATCTAACACTGAGACAATTTTGCAAATATATTTTTTAGATTTAGCGGTGGGTACTCGTCCCGCCTCTATCTGGTAGAAGACAAAACTCGAATTGATGATAACGTGAAAAAGTTTCTCATTCGCTTGTTTGGAGACAAGGGATTGGAGAAAGAAAATGAGGACAAATTCCTTGTTCTGGATCGAGCGACACAATTTCTAATTTATTACAAGTATGGTGAACTCGGCTATGGGCCGAAAATGTATGGTTTGTTTAACGGTGGTCGCGTTGAAGAATGCCTTCCGAGCCGACCGATGGCAGGCGCTGGCTTGCTTGACAAGAAATGGCAACGACAATTTGCAGACAAGCTTGCGCTTTTCAACCACATGCAAATCCCAATGACAAGCAAACGTGTCAATTGGGTTAAAGTAGCGATGGAGCGTCTGGAGTTGTCCGATACTGATGCTAGCCGTAAGCATCATCGTGAAATGGTGCAAATGTGCAAGTTTAGCGAGATTGAGAATTTGCTCAAGTGGCCATGGTGCAAAACAGTTGCTTGGTTAGAGAAAACGCGCCCATTGATCAACTCACCAGATGTGTTGTGCACTAACGATAGGAACGCCGTCAACACCATTATCCGCGAAACGCCTGATCGATTGGACGAATACATAACGTTGGTCGACTTTGAAGTCACATCTTTTGATGGGCGCGGGAAAGACATCGGTAATCACTTTTGGTCTTATATGTTCGATATGACAGTGCCTACCTTCTTGTCTGGATACGACTACTCATCGGAAGGAATGAGCTCGGAATTCATTCGCATGTACCTAGATGAGAGTCAAAAACTTGTCACGGACCGAGAATAGGATTTTGATGGTTTAGATTCAGTAGAGCATGTTTTAGACGAGGCTGAATTTTTCGCCATGGCTCATGCTTTTTTTATGTTTAGTGTTGGATTAGAATCATTTCGCCCCTCAACTAATTAGTTCGGCTCGGCTGATGGTATATCTAAACTGTATAATGTTTCAAGGCACTGTATGAAATTCATTGACGAACGCATTGAACTTTTTGAGAGACGATTTGCATATCTTTTTAGTAGCGAATGAAGTAAATAAAATGATTAAGCTTTGTTTTCACAAGCACTGAATAAGTAACTGTGAGAATAACTTTACGCATGCAGCAATTTTGAAACGTCCGCTAGCGTACAAGCTGCATGACATCAAACTATTTGTTTACGTGTATTTAAACAGTATGCTTATCATTGATATGTTATCAATCGCGTAGCATTTGCTTACATGTTTTGCATATGCTTCTATGCTGTTTATCACATGCGTAGCCTTATGTTGATCATTGAATTTCTGTCACTTAGTTGATTGACGTTTACATTTCAAGTTTAGATGTAAATTTTATAACAGTTCGCTATGGAAACACTCGACATAGACAAAGCTTATGCGCTAAACATTGCACGTCAATACTTGCGATCTCAATGGCTTGAACTACAAGAACATGAAATTAATGTCTCGGTTTTAAAGTAATAAAAAAGGTTCTTCATAACTTGTTTTAATCTTGCGTTAATTTTTAGCGGTGGTTACTCGTCACGACTCTACTTGGTCGAAGACACAACAGAAATACAAAAAGGTGAAGTCAAAAAGTTTCTCATTCGCTTGTTCGGTGGAAAGGCGTGGAATAAAGAAAACCAGGATAAATTTCTCGTCCTAGATCGGGCGACGCAGTTTTTAATTTACTACAAGTATGGCGAGCTAGGCTATGGACCGAAAATGTACGGTTCGTTTGATGGAGGTTGGGTCGAAGAGTACATATCGTGTCGACTGATGGAAGACGCTGATTTCTTTGACAAGAAATTGCAACAACAGATTGCACATAAACTCGCTCTTTTTCATCACATGCAAATTCCAATGACAAACAGCCGTCTTGAATGGGTTAACGTTGCGAACGAGCGTTTTGAGAAGTCTGATACTGATGCCTCTCGTGTGTACCATCGCAAAATGGCACAAAAAGGCAACTTTAGGCACATTGAACAGTTACTCAAATGGCCATGGCGTGAAACAGATGCCTGGTTACATAAAACGCGCTTGCTAATTCACTCACCAGACGTATTGTGTACCAATGACAGAAACGCGACCAACACGTTGGTACGCGAGCAGCCCGACAAACTAGGAGAATACATCACACTTATCGACTTTGAGGCTGCCTCGCTCAGTGAGCGTGGAAAAGATATAGGGATGCACTTTTGGTGGTACATGTCGGACGTGACCTCGTCTACGTTCTTGTCGGGGTGCGATTATCCATCGGAAGAAATACGCTCGGACTTTATTCGCATGTATCTAAACGAGAGCCAAAAATTAATTACTGACCGCGAATGGGATCCGAACGGTATAGATTCAGTCGAGCATGTTTTGCATGAGGCCGAATTTTTCGCAATGGTTGGTGCCTATTACATGGCCAGCTTTGCATTTGAACCATCGTTTCATTTAACCAATTCCTTTGGCTCGGCCGATGGTATATTTAAACTATATAGTGTTGCAATGCACTGTATGAAATTCATTGACAAACGAATTGAACTTTTTGAGAAACGATTTGCATATCTATTTAGCGGCAAATAAAATAAATGAAATCATTAACAAACAAAGCTTATGAGTTTGTTGATTTCGAACCACTAGCTAGCGTATAAGCTGCACATAACATCAAACTATTGGTGATGTGTATTTAACAAGTATTCTTATCAATCGTGCTGCATTTGCCTACAGATTTGGCATGAATTTTTCAAACCAACAAGGCACAAGCGTTTCGATGGAGAAACTTGATATTGACAAACCATACGCTTTGAAGGGTGAGGGTGAGGGTGAGTGAAGCTACCATAATGTTAACATTGCACCTCAGCCAAGAGGATCATCAAGCTGGCAAACAATCTAAATGATTTCGAAAAATTTTAAGTTTAAAGTATTGGTTTAGTTTTCACCTGTTTTTGCCAATAATGTCGGGTTAGTTTTTGTTTGCATATGAATGATAAGGATCGTTATTAGCTGAAGTCGTGTGTTACGAATGATCGTTGTGTATCAATAAATGATATGTAGTGAGTGTTGAATATGTATATGGAGAGGAGAATACGTGGTCAGGTATAGATAATATTTCCATTATTTATAGAGGTTTTGTGCCGTTAGAATTCGTTGGTTGTTTGATGGGTTGTATAAGCGGAGACGATAAATGTTTGTTTATATCTTGAATGAAAGGAAAAAATGGAAATGACAGTTTAAATGAAAGTTAGATGTACAATGAGAGGAGATTAAATCATGAGTAGGTTATTGAACAAGAAGACGAACAAGAAATTAAACTTAACAAGTTTTTGGTTAGAATGAATGAGAAATTAGTATATTATTTCAATGGATCATATTGATATTTTTGTAATGACTGTTGATCTACATCTTTTTGGTTACTGTTGCCACGATTGTTTTCATGATAATTATCATTGTTATTATGATCATCACCATCATCATCATCGTCATCATCAGTGTTATGAGGAAGTAGCTGATTAAAGTGATCTTCGAATTCAAAACGTTGTATTAATACTTTTTGACGACTTTCAATAATATTTATTAGTATATGTATGTTTAATTTTAAGTAATTAAATGGTAATATATTCTTTCCTTTTTCATCTTTCTCCTTTAGAGCAAGGAACATTTGCTTTTGAACTTCGATTTGATGTCCGTAATTGACATTTTGAAATATATTTTGTTGATTATTTAAAATAGTTTTCTTTGTGTATTGTTCAGCGATTGTTCGGCTATTTGTAACTAGAATGACAGTAATAGCGAATTAAAAATTGAAATCTAATATATAGATGAATGATTATAAAATAGAAGAGAAAACAATTACCTGTTGACCATCTAGTTGTAAATAATAAAATGCACGTAGTAAACAAATATCTTTCACATTTAACATTAGTAAATGTCGTTTCTTGATAAATTTAAGATTCAATCGTTGTAGATCTTCTCGTACAAATATAAAAATCGACAACTGTTATTAGTTTTATATCAACTGTGGATGACGATGATGATGATAGTTGTTGTTGATCTGAGATAGATTTGGCTAATTCTTCTGTTATAATTCGGAATTCTTCTTCAGTATTCTTCAGATGTTTGTTGATATATTTCTGAATTTGAAAAAATTGATGATTGATATGATTGCGTGCTAATAGCATTTTAGACATTGTAGAGAGTCAAGGAAGAAGCGATTCAGTCATATTAATATAACTTTGGTATAATTCAAGTTCCATTTTTAATGAACAATATGTCACCAGTAAAGAAGCATGTTGTCGAATAAATAATAAAAGTGTTCGATCTGTTTCTAACCATTGATTGACTTTAATTCGAAGAAAGAAATCGTAAATGATTGTCTTGAGTAATCGTTCTTTAATTTCATTATCAGATAGATTTTCATAGTTCAATCGTTGTGTTTCTTCCTCCTCTTCTTGTTGTTTCACGATTTCATCATTCAATTTTCTTTTTCTGTTCTCTTTCAATGATTTCTAAAAATAACATGATGAATGATTGAATATAAAATAGCAATGTAATCTTACTTGATCAATAGATAATGATGATAATGATGTCATCTTTTCTTCTTCATCTGATTTGTTTTCATTTATATTCGATGAATTGTCTCTTTCCATAGGAAGATTTTCATTTCTATTTTCGTGGAGCATTATTGCGAAATTGACTATTTCACTCTCTGTCTATGTGTATAAATCGAAGAATCTATCAATGATCTAAAAGGAGAAAAGAAAAAAAAACAAGAAATATGAACATATTTATATTGAAGTATAGTAAACTGAAAAGGGTGTGGGTGTGGGTATGAGTGTTGGTGGGTGTGGGTGTGGGTAAATAGTATCTCTTCATCCACACCCACATCCACACCGACACCCACCCACACCCACACCCTTCTTTAACTTGTTTACAAGTTTGTTTAATAGACTACTTCCTTTCTTCATTTGCAGTCTGATCCATCCGTACATTTTAGATACAGAAACAAAGTACTTTATCTCATATTTCTGATTGACAGTTTCAAGAGAATTTGTCTCAAATGAGAATATCATCTCTCTAAATAACATATTCGTGGACTTGTACTAGTTTCTCAATATCTACTGGACACACATTTAACGAGTGGATCAACTATTTTTAAATTACTAGTGTTGATTGAAAGTTAGATGTACTACGAATAACCGCGGATTAGGTTCAAATTATAACTGAATCTAGGAATTATACGCAGGCCTCGCAGCCGTATTACTTTCCTGATTTTTTCCTGATTTTTTAAAAGTGTCCTGATTTTCCTGATTTTGATCGAAAATCCTGATTTTCTCCTGATTTTGCCTGATTTACTCCTATAGAACTATTACTAAGCGGTTATTATTCATTCTTTTATTATCATCAGCTTATTCCTCAATATTTATCTAAAAATATATATATAGACTAAATTAAACCAAAAACAAGGATGATATTCACATAATAGTTAGTTCAGCCACTCGTTTTTTGTTTTTGTAATCGGTGTAAGTTCTCAACATTTTCAAATAATTGAGTTTTCAATACATAGCTAGCTCAGCATTAGCAATCAGACGTGTGTATTGTGCTTAAAAAACTAGGTGAGTGCAGTATGAAGGTCGCTAATGATCGCAAAACATCTGTGAAGTCGACCGTTGCCCTAAACTCTTTTCGCTCGGCGGTCGCATCCCACAACAAGTAGAAATTTGTTCCGTGTTATTTTTTCATATGTGTTGCGCTATTATATTTCTTGAAACTAGTGTTTCATTTCCGAACACTCGCGTAGGGGCAATAGTATAGATTTTAAAACATCACGAATGAACATTTAATTAGAAACTATGTATACACACGTATAAGGGATAGCATATTATGAATGAGCCTTTCTTCTTCTGTATTTTCGAGAACCTTAAAACGTTTCTAGAAACATGACTTGTAAAGAAAAAAAATAGAATATTTTGCTTTACAAGAATATTAAGTCCGTAGACAAAAAATTATTGTTTTTATATGTAAGCATGCTAAACAGAAAAAAGTATGAAAATCAGTACTGTCTCTTTAGTAGAATAGAACTGATTATAATAGTTGAATTTGAGCACTTTTATTGATCGTTGTGTCAACATCAAACCTTTATCTTTGAATCGAAATTTTCAACAAGATTGACTATCTTGTTCAAAGTGAGCTTCCAGTTTGAAAAAGTTAAACTCATAAAAGAAATTCAGTTGGGATAGTTAAATGATAGCGTGGATAAGTAAAGAAAAAGAAATCATATTATTGACTGAAGAAAAGGAAAAAGATGAAAAGCGTATTAAATATAAAATTAGATGGAAATATTTGTTCGAACTACTTCGAAGTTCGCCTTGAACAGAAAATCAAAAGATAATCGTTCCATATAAATATATATCAGCCCAGAGTACGTTAAAAAATGGATGACAAACGAAATCTTATTTTCTGCTGAATTCGTTTTCATATTGATGAACTTTAAAATAAAGAAATTTCTCTAGTGACTTTTTATCTACTTATAAAGCGCAAACTGTGTTCGCAGATGTATCCGACCAGAAAAATATTCTAACTAACCCTTTCAGATCCACCATGCTAAATATAGTACGGTTTCTCAAGGTTCATAATCCTTGAATAGCTCTCCAATGCAAAAAGATATCAAGAAACTGTTTTCTCTATTACATAGAGGAGGTTTCAATGTACATATCTATATAAGAGTTATCATCCTAATAAGACCACTAAGGTAGTAAGTCTGATGAGACTTTGCAGCAACACTTCTATTTTAAAAAGGAGGGCGAACAATGCCCTTTTGTGGCTCGCGAAATGGTTTGACTTTTACTGTTGAAGTCAAGTTAGGAGTGATCCGTAGTGATATTTCAAATATTGATTTGTAGATAAGTCTCAATCAAATTTTGACCCATACCCGTACTTCCTTATGGAACTAAGCAAAATATTTCATCATTATTTTCTTGGGGGTGACGGGCATGGACTGAAAATGATTTTAAAGGTTTTACAAAAAAGTTTTGATGAAAACAGCAAGAATGCATAATACACATCTTAGCTATGAAATCTCAACGAAATTTCATTCATTACTTTAACTATGACCCAGACAAGGTTAACCGTAGTTGCTCCCTACACGTTTATGCAAACTTGATTCTGAAAATCACTATCAAAGTGAATTCCACTTTTCCTGATTTTTTTATAAATTCCTGATTTTTATTAAAAATTTTCCTGTCTGCTTTCCTGATTTTTGGATATATGCCGTTGCGACCCCTGTATACGTAACAACAAACTTAGTGTCAAATTACATAATTATGTTTCGAAAGATTCCGATTATCGTCATTTTCATTGAAAAAAACTAATTACAATTGACTCAAGAATAAACGAACACAATAAAGTCAATGAAATGATCCCAGCGACTGTAGCAATAAAGCTTCTAGGCTATCATTATGTCAAAAAACTTCAAAAAGTAGTGAGATAAATGACATCAGATAAAAATTGAATTTATTTCAGTTTGTAACCTATCACTGAGAGAATCTGTTTCAATTTATTCAACAGACATAAACATAATTAGAATATATAAAATCATAATTATGAAGGCTGACACAATTTTATATGCTGAATATGATTTGGATATTTAATTATCACTTGAATTCGGTTGCAATCAGTTATCATACATTCAATTTTCAGTTAAACCTGGAATCTCTAAAGAATTTGCCCCTCTCCTCAGTGATCTTTCCGATGGATATTAAGAAGTGAATTTGCAAGTGTATACGACAGAAGTCTTTTTCGAAGTTTATGTTTCATGGCATATATTATCTCTACAACTATCTTTGTAGTATAAATCACTATTATACCATTCAAAGAATTATTATTGTCGCCTAAGATGTATGTAGTTGTATCTTTCAGATTGAAAATAAAATATCATAATTGTTTTTTGTTATTCAAGATTATGATATACTAGACTGAAAATGAAAAATTTAGTTTCTAGAGTAAAACCGATGGCATTTTGTCTTTCACTATCTTCTCATGTTTTCATTTTGAAAAAAAAATATACAACTTGATAGATCAAAAAGTAATATGGATGACAAACAAACTTCCGAGAACAATAAGACTACACATAGGAATGATACTTTAACTCTTACATAGTTGTTGCTCTGAGTAATAAAACATATTTTATCGAAAGTGGATTGTTCATCATCAGAATATCAGAATTCAAAGGTGCAAGAAGTGAAATATATAATAACTTTGAATAAACACCTATGGTGATATTAGTAAGCTAAGTTAATGGTTTCTCTTGCATTTTTTTTCTAAGCAATATCAGCCTGATTGAATATGTTGTATCGAAAAAACTTCGGTATCATTACATATAATAGTCTGCTCCAGGAGTTGCTGTGTGTTGCTCAGGATGAGTCGTAGATGACGAATCCCAAAAGTAGTCAAGTTTTTGTTGTCTTCGATGTAAATTCAGTTACGAGTCTTCATTGTACTATTGTTCTTTCTCTCAGTGAATGCGATCCATCATGCAAAGTGCATAGGTAGAACTAAAACTCTATGATTTACTATTTTTCATTAAAATAGCATCATTGGAAAATGGGAGGAAAATGTGGTGTGTGGTGATCCTATTGATGGACCTCGCAATAATGAAGCATCGAATGGTATATATTTCACAGGAACTATTGTTGGTACTTACAGATCGGGAGCAGTGATGGACGTTCGTATTGAAATGATGGCTAATCATCTGGGTTGGTTCACCTTCAAGATTTGTCCAGTAACAGACAATGCTGTGGAAGTGACACAAGAATGTCTTGACCGATATCCACTTAAGATTGTGAAAGCTCCTACTACAATCACAAATGCTTACCGCTGGGATATTCCAGGTACTGGCAATGTAAAAAAAATTATTCAAAAATCACAAAATAATCGATTTTAATCATACGATTATAATCAAAAATTTTTCTGAAATAATCATACGAGAATCATCCTTTAATCGATTACTTCGAAAACATCGATTATAATCAATGAACATGAATCGATTAAAATCGATATTTTCGAAAGAATCGATTAAAGGATGATTCTCGTATGATTAAAAATAGATTATTTTGTGATTTTTGAATAAATTTTTTTCACATGAATGATACACAAAATGTTGCTTCCAATTGGAATCCACCTGCATATAATTTTATAGTGAAACTGCCTGATGGTTTGACTTGCAGCCGATGTGTTTTGCAATGGGGCTGGACATGTGCCAATCGATGGGGATCAAGCGATGGAAAAGAAGGCATGGGTTATGGCAAGCAAGAAACTTTCCGTGGTTGTGCTGATATTCGAATCGAGCCATAACTTATTGAAAGATAACTTCGATTTCATATGTTGATTCAAAATGATTGATTTTCAGCTGTTCTTATGAATATGCTAATAAAGAAAGTCAATCAAAATACCAAATAAGCGATTCATATTCTTGAGCTTATCATAGGGTGGGTGTGGTTGTTGGTGTGCGTTAAGACACGACGAAATCTTTCACCCACACCACCCATCTTCGATTGGTCCATTTTATTGACCAATCGAAACTTGGGATTCTAATTCTGGATGAAGGATTAGAGGAAGGACAGATAAGTATCTATCAAGTAATAGAGCGTCCCCAAGAATCCTAGGATTGGTTGGAACATTACCAGTACATATGGGGTATTCCATGGTATTTCTACCATGTTTACATCGAGTATTTCCAAATTCGATGAAACTTTCAAGATTTGTAGACCACATTGAAATATGAAAATCGCCAGAACCAGTTTTCTAAATTTCATTAATAAATAGGGACATACGGAGCATGGAAATTCTATAATTTTCAGAAAAATCATAAAAATTAGGATTTTTGTCAAAAATCATATTTTATAAGGTTCTTTCAAAATTTTCAAAATAAATACTTAAAGTCTTTACAATATACATGTATTATATATATTCTGATTGCTCCTGGTCTCGGCTACATTTTGACTACAAAATATTGCGATTTTGTCAATATCTTGATAATATTGTCTTTTCATGAATGCAATACACTGACTATGCAAAAGTATGTTTTCTTGAGTTAAAAAAATGTTCAAAAAATTGGAATTGCAGAGCATAGCCATATATAGGGTTTTGTAGAGAATCACTTGCTCTACAAGATGCACTGAATCCGAAACGTCGCATTTTTGATTTGACAAAATGCGAAACAAAGAAAGATTAAATATTAGCATTTTTTGGTATATTCCAAAAGAAAATATTTCAAATTCTAGCAGTAAATATATGCTTTATTCTTCTCAAAAGTTTTTCTAGTATTCACATTGCAAATGTTTATACACTTATACACTTTTTTTATAATTTATATTGATTTAAAACAATATTTAAAGTATAACTCAATGTAACTTTAATGAAATATATATAGAAATAGATCATGAGAAGGTCTGTAAGAATATCGTTGATCAGTTCTGATATCCTCTCAGGTCTATTTCGAATGAAGACTGGTCCATTTTGTAGCACACATGACGCTCTATCGAATGGTATGTGTCTAAAAGGAATCGACGCAAAGAGAGCATTTATTTGAGATAATAAAAACCTACAACTACCCATTTTAAGAATGCACGAAAATATTGAAAAACAGGGTATTTTATTAAATAAATAGCCACGATTTGAGATGACAGCAAAAAGAGACGATTTTATCATAGGTTTTGATGCAAGGTGAAAGCTATCCAACGGTGAAAAAATTAACATCTTATCTATTATTTCTGTCCCATAAATCAAGAAATACAAGAAAACACGAGAATGTCCCACTACTTTTTTGGACTGGCTGTAAATTAGACACTTGTCTTTATGCATAAAATTAGAAAATTGCTGTAAACATCGTTTCTTTTCTGTTCTCTTCTACTATTCATTAATAATCTTCATGCTATTTATCTAAATAAAATAAACAATGTAAATATTCATAAATTCTGATCTACATTATACTTTATATTCAATGTATTCGTTAGAAAAGAATAAAATTTAATAAAATGTTGATTAAGTGTTTCTGCATATAGATATACAAAATACAAAGTATGCTTTCCATTTGCTTAAAAATAAACATATGATTCTTTTTTCTGATTTCCTAAGTTATATTCATGTCGGTTTTGTGCAATAAGCCGATAAGTAATATGCAAGTAAGTGATCACACGATTATCGCTTCATACTGATTAAAAGTTTCAATACATGATAAAACTACTTTTGCTTAATTATCATATGGAATATTTTATCTATTTATATAATATCAATACACAAACAAAGCTTTTCATTTCAAGACCTATCACACTTGAGCTCATATAGATATGAATAAAGCACAACGATAATCGTCCATTTGACAAACAAAAAATAATTACTGACATCGATCTAACTTAGAACAAGTGTATTTGAATTGAAAATTGATAGTAACATCGGGATGTGACAAGATCATCTTGAAAATTCACAAGACATGTAGTCAGAAATGATTTTTTGTGTCTTCTGAACAGAAATGTAGAGCAACATCAGTTTCACAAACTAATGAAAATGCAAGCTCTATTTCTTGTTGGGTTATTAGAAATGCTTGAAGACACTTAAATTGTGTAGTGGACAACATTTAAAAAATTTTAATCAACATACTAATTATATTGAAGAAAAATGAGCAGTTGATTTGTTATTTCTTTTAGAATGAACTAAATAGAAATAGGCGAAATTGAAGTTAGCTCAAGATTTATTTTAAATGCAAGCGAAGTTGTCACTTTATTCAGTGTCAATGGTTTATTTTTTCTTTTTGTCTTATAATGAATAAAAGACGAGCACGAGATATGAATATTGGATATTTCTCAATCAAAAATGTCCCGAATATGTGCTGGTCACCCCGTCAATTGTCGTTGCTGTTACCAGATAGGTATCAGCGCTGGTTACTTGCACTGTACCAATCAAATTAAACTGGGCAGCGAGCTTGAACGAATTCTGGACGCAGGTGATATTTGTTCCAGTAACAACTGTCCATGTATAAATGATCTGTGTACCGGTATCGATATACGAAGCGTTTAGTGTCCCGGTCGGAAATGTATCGTAAGAACGAAGGAATGTGGCACCGACAGTCTTTTGTACAATGATCTGAGCAGTAATGTTCGTCCAAGTGGTCAAACAGCTAATGTTGACCGCTTCTTCGCCAAACCAAGCTTGTAAAGATAACGATATACTAACAATACCTGTGAAAATAAACAATGATAGCGTTCGATTGAACTATTCACAATTATAAAGTAGTAAAAAAGTTACTATGCTATATCGCACTATGGATCGAAGAAAATCTATAAATTAATTGAACTTATCTGCTTGTTACAGAGTTTGATTAATATCAAAATATTATTGATTGATCGGTTTGTGTTTTTCTGTCTACTTATATGGCATTAGACACTTGGAATACTTTGATGAATGCATCATCATGTACTTCAAACGTTAGAAATCCTTTAAAACTCACGAATGATTACCTGAAAAATCTACTCGAAATCAGACGCTGCGATATTGTCCTTCCTGTCGGTATACACTAACTTGTCAGCAGTGTATGAGAATATTCACTAGCAAGATTAGTTTTTCCCTTTTCTTATTTTTTGCTTTTTTTCCATTTCGTTGAACAAACTTTTTATGTTTATTCGATAATTTTAACTTCGTTCTTTCCATATAAAATGAGTTAAACTCAAGTTTAGTAGATACATAAAAATGTCGTCAAATACTGAAACAAAAACTATGAAGAAATAAATGTTTACGAAGTTCAATTTTTGTTTTTTCTCGTCTAATGATATAAGTAAGAAGTTAAGTTTGTCAAGCAAGAAAAGATGATCGATTGATTCTGTATAAATCTTTCTCAACAATAATATATTAGTTACACATTGCAGTATTATCACCATGAAAGAAAAACTTATATATATTTCGAATAGCTATGTACTCATTATCAAAAGATTATTCGATGATAAAGAGATTTGGAGTTGTAAATAAAATAGACATGGTTGCTACCAAATTCAATTGCTTATTGCCAATGGCTAACTCGTTCATATTTCAATAAAAAAGAATTTTGAATATTTGAAACAAATAAGTAACATCAAATATGAAAAACAATCTCGTACAGTCGAATAAAATTTTACTCCAGCCAGTCTAAGTTACTTCTAGATGCTGATAGTTCGTGTGTACGTGAATAATACTATTGTGCATTGTCATTTCTGTCCACAACCTCTAATGATATGTATATATATGACTTGCTTGTTAAGATGAACAAGATATAGTAAAAGGTAAGTATCCTATATTCTTTCCTCTCATACAATCTCTTTTTTGAGGTTCTTATATGAAATCAGTAAGTTTTCTCTATAATTATGTTACACAACATAAATAAAGTTCAGTATCTGTTCATTTTAAAAACGTTTTGTTCGCGACAATTACAGTATTAAGATATTTCGGAGGAATATTCCATTGATAGGAATGCTAATATGATGTTCTTGTGATCCATTTTGAGTTTTACATGATCTCTAGCGTGAGAAGTATTTGATGACATATTCATCAAAATATTTTAAACTTCTGATACTTTACAAGTAGATAGAGAAACTGACATTGATCAACCAATAACATTGTGACGTTAACCGTACTCAATAATAGAAAAAGGCTCAACCAACTTTTTCGTTCGATCTACAGTAAAAAATAGCAAAAATAGTCTTTTGACTATTTCAACTCAATGAAATGTGAAATCGGCATGCTTCATTTTTCTAGCTCCCTTCAATCTCTATAAGATTCGCTAAGCATCCTTTTGAATTCTATCAATGTAAGGCATAAAAAATTTATATCAATAATCTTAAAGAATTATGTAGATTTATTAAGAAAAGAGTCGCTAATTATAGAACGCCCATTCGTTTTTATTGAACTAGAATCACAATTTTCTGGGTTATCCTGAGATTCGAACTAGATACTTTTTATTTTTATCGAGTTTTTTTTATTTGAGAAATGTAAAGAGAAAGAGAACTACATCTGCATATTCCACTTTGTCCCTCAAAAATCGATTGTGATGCAGAAAATAGATGTGAATTCATTGCACACATAAATCATTTATTGAAAACCAATGATAATTGATTAAAACATGCATTGTTATCGAAAGCTAGTTATAATTGCACTCAAAGTCTCAAAAAATTTGCGAAATATTAGCATTTCTGTGTTATTTTCTGCCTTGTTAGTAGATGCTAGTGATTCTAAAAATCAATAACTAATGGTTCATGTAGGGGTTAATGTGATCTGGAATGAATGATGCTCAAAATTCATGCGGAGTTTAACTATGGCATTGAAGGCAGATAACCGATCTTTTCCTGACGAATACTGGAAAAAAGTAGAAAGGATTTCAAAATTTATAGAAAAATATAGCTTGTATTGCTACTATAGTCGTATCGTTTAAGGTTGTTCATATTTGACTCAAAGTTTATCAAAAAACTTCGTTCACTCACCTGCACTAGTCGTACTAACGGTTGTTGATGCTGATGTAGTAGTCGCACTAACAGTTGTTGATACTGATGTAGTATTCGCATTAACAGTTGTTGTTGCTGATCCAGTAGTTGTGCTAGCCGTCGATGTCACAGCTATCGAGATAACAAATGTTTATCTAGCTTGGATTCTACAAACTTTTAAGTTGTTTTACACATGCTTCCGAAGTATCGTATTCAGAACTTGGCGCTATTAGATATAATATAACCCTGGGTAAGTCTTTTACGACTGCTTGCCTCGTATTACTTATCCGATAGTGTGTACTGTTTACATATTGATGTACATGGAACTCAGAAAACCGAACGAAAAGACTCTAACTCAGGCTGATCTTTTGTCGTAAGCAACAGCTAGCATTAGGTGTAGGAAAAGCATCAGATGTAAGACAGGGTGTGGATACACGTATTTTCTTCACTCACACCTTACTGTGTGATGGCGTATTCTACTAATATCTCTAAATAATGGATGCGGAGTGGTCTGGCTATTGTTGATTGGCAACTGAATGAGTTATGGGTACCAACTGACTAGAAATCTTTAACGGATAATCGTTTCAGTTACTAGTTGCGGGATAATGACATCTGAAATTAATTCTTGTTTCTAGCAAAGTAGCTATCTAGTAGAGTTAACTTCGAATTTCCTGAGAATAGTACTGATAATGAGCACTTTCATTCGGTTCTCAGGCATCGCTCATGTACACACCACTTGAATTGTTTGTTTGAGCTTTCATTAAAATAAATAGAAATACAATGGCAACGATGAGACCAGCTGCCAATAATACGATTGTGCTTATCATACAACATAGGCAGCAACATGTTAGTCTGAAGAAACGAAAATAGAGAATCTTTCACTTCTTGCTGCAGCAACTCACGAGCCTGCACCCTCTCTTCTTCGATTATTTGACTCATATTCATCATAATCAGATGTTGAGCTTCTAGTCGATGCAAATTCGCCACCTGTATACATATTAATACCGAAATCTTTGGAGGATATTGTTTTTGGTCGTGCTGGTCGCTTTGCGATGATCTAGATGTTCAATAATATAAAATAATTATCTCCATATCCAAGTAGATAAACAGCGCATACGAACTTTTCGAGGCATTGTATGATGTTCGTAATAATCAGTAGGAGCCACTTTCCTCGTATTCATCATTTGTCGAAATTTTTTAAACTAAGGCAAAGAAATAAATGCAAAGCTAATTTTTCTTCTCTCTTATAAATACGTGTTACGTCTTGTCTTTATCACTTGATTATCGGGTCAGGCAAGCGAGATGACATGACAACAGAAAGAAGAAAAAGATGAGTCCTTTGCAGTATTCGCACTACATAAGCTGCTCTTCGAACAAACATCTTAATATTAGACTAGAAAAGATATTTTCTCTCCTTCTTATGATCGGATAAAAACGATCTGAAATCTGAAAGTACGGGCATTTTTTCTTGAATACAAGTTAATTTTAACGTACAGTATATCCTCAATGAGAGAAAAGCGAAAGGCGAATATCATGCTATTTTTACAACGCTGTAATCTTTCGAGAGTATCCCAAGTTCTAAAAATTGAAGCTACACATAGGCTCCGTAAATCTCTTCGTAGACAAAGACATAAAAGATAAGCAGCATTTCAGCATGAATAAGGTAGCATGACTATATAGAAAGGCTGAAATTTATCGTCATCGAGAGAAAATAGAAAAATTCCAACCAGAAAAAGGCAAGTAGTATTATTTCAGATCAGAAAAAAGTTTTAAAAGTATGGTCACATATTTTGATGATGAATTTTGACAGACTGAATGTGAAAGGCAAACGAACCAAAACTAAGACAAGACGAAATAGCAGCAAACGTGAACAATAGCAATATAGTAAAAATGGAAGAAGAACAGAAAGTTTCATGAAGATAAAAGAATTTAGAAAATATTCGAAACGAAAAGATAGAGCAAGATGCAGTTAATTACAACTGTTCTCATTTTTGAAAGAGACTGTCGCCTCTTTAAAATCTTCTCTAGATAGAAAAATTCTGACTATCCGACTAATCAGAAGTTCTGAAAGATATAACATTTCAATCTAATTAGGATCACTTTTTTCAAAATTCTCATGAATGATATAACCAGGAAAACTATGAATATATCCATAAAACTCGAGTTCAATCAGCTAGTAAAGAACGCAGCTCCAAGTCTAAAATGACACTTCTTCAGTCTTCAAGATAAGTGATATAGTGAGAGTGCCGTTGTATGTTCCGCAGAATTTTGATGAAACGTATGACAAAGATGTAAGAAGCAGCGAATTTCAAAGAGATCGATGAATCTAATAAGAAAAATCGTTTGAATCTTAAACATAAGATCAACCACATTTTAGATAAGTTTTAATCAAAAACTTTGTTCTTATTCATCATATCAAGCTTCAATTTCTCCATGATATCATGAATTTTCAAGTTGTAGTTCTGATATAAACTTTTCTACTTCATCTGCGCAAAATTCAAATGTGAAATATAATGGATCCACTCCAAATGTAAAAGTCTGTCTGTTATGGCCTATAGGGTGATGTCGACAGGAAAGCAGTTCAATTTTTCTTCGGTTATATACTTGACAATTCGTTATCGATTGTCCTTCAAAAAATTTCGTGAAACCTTATTTAACATTAATCGAACTAATACTTATCAGAACTATAATCTAAAATTTTCTATGAAATGTTAAGACGCTTGGATCAGAATTAAAAGTCTCAAATTGCGATATGAAATAGATAAAAGTAATAAATATATATATGGTTAATCTGAGTACTTTTCATTTATTAGCTACGTAATAACCCAACAAAGATGACAGAACTCAAAACCTACTACACATATTTTGTGTTGCAATTAGAGAAAAAGTAACTAAATGCAGTATGGGTATTCAGATCATTGTTAGTATAACAGTTCGGGATTCACATTCATTAACTAATGGGATGTTTGATTCTTTTTGTTTATGCATCTTGAATTTCTTTCTTCACTAATACGAATCATCTGGAATCACTATAAATTCGGCAATGAAAGCAATCAATAATAACGTCGGAGTTTGGTGACGAAAAATTATTTATTCATACTTTTATCAAGGGACGATTGAAAGACTTCTAAAGTTTGATCCGAGAATGAATGGGTTACGATAAATGAGTGTACGAAAAGAGAAGAACCATGAGTACTCATCTATCTATACACTCTTAACGATTGGAAGTATTATTATGCGCGCTCTTCGCTCAACTATTTCTGAATCACCAACAGGCTAAGAATGACAAAAATTTTTATAGATCATTTCGTAAGCGATGTACCATCGATTTTCTTTGAGAAGTGACGTCCTCAGAAAGCCCACATTGAGTAATATGGGTTTTAAAGTAGTATACATGAATGTGTTCTAGTTGAGAGCGATATTTTGATATATTCGACCAAGCGTTCAGTTTCAATCAACAAAATTGTTAGATTTCTCAGTTGTCCCGCAATGACAAGCGATCCTTTACTAAACTCGACTTTTTAATATAGCAGAGCGGTCTAATAGTTGACAATAGAGCTAAGATGGATTTCATTTGAGTGACTTCCAAGAGTTTCATTTTCAGATCGAAGAATTAACTGGATGACTTTCTCACTCCACGAATGAAAGAAAAGAGAATAAGTCTTAAAAGTTGCACTATTCGAACTTATTTGATGAAGCACTGCGTTGTTATAATTACAGAGATCAATATGATTCCATTATCAGGATATAAAACTTTTCTAAAATACAATTCGATTATCTCCTCTCGAAAAACGAAAAGTGTGCACAATTATCTGTACTAATTCGAATGACTTTAGACGGTTCTTGTTTATGAAGAAAGAAAACAATGTTAGATAAACAAAAAATCAAACGTATTTTTTTTTGCTAATGCTTTTTCATCATTTGGTGGTCTTCTAATGACGATTTGAATTTTTAGATTTGTTTGAGACATTATGTCTCTAACGAACTTATTTATGTACTTCAAAGCGAGCTCTTGAATATAGATCATTATTTTGATTGATGTTGACTCTCGATGAGAATGTACATGATCAAACTGATGTTTTTACAATGGCTGAAACATGAAAATTGATTAGATCAATGTTCCAGAGAAAATTTTTACATCAGCTTTTCATTATTTTTCAGTGTTTTCGGCTTATATTGGTGCCGCTACCGATCTCTTCACCCACACCCTTGTGAGCTAGCTAACATTCATTTTAGATATATATCTTAGAAGTGAACGAGAAATGAAAACATCTACGTTAAAGTGCTAGTCATCAATACTGATATTCAACTTATTCAATCAAGCATTTGCAAATAGTTAACAGTAATAAGATGAATTAGTTGACCCAATCGAAAAACTATACAGTTCATTTTTATATTCTTTTTATATTGAAATCAATTCTCTGTACTTATTCCTCACAGCATTGAATTAAATTTTCATGATATTTTTCTTATAGTCAGTTCATTTGAATGTGGGTGGGTGTGGGTGTGGGTGTGAGTGTGGCTAATACTCATATTCACAGCAACACCCACACCCACACCCTGTTGACTATTCTCACTAAAACCGAGTTTTAGAGGTGAAGATTAACTCTAAGAAAAAAGCTTTTTTATAAACTAATAGAGTGTGAAATGCTCTATCAATTGATATTATTTTGCTTTATTTTAGCACAAGTCTCTTGGTTAGGAAATGCGAAATACTGAAAGATGCCGAAATCTGCTGTTGCATAGATCGAAATTATTTTAATTATAAAAAATCTATATAAAGAGATAGAATGTCGTTCTTTAATAGGTGATGTAGCTAAACTCTCATACTATCTTTATAACCATTTGAATCAAACCTATACCTAATAATATGAAAAAAAACTACGGAAAAAAATTTGAGAAAAAATACTGAAAAATCAATTTCACTTAAATTTTTGTCCGGGACTCTATTTCACAGATATCATTATCAGACGAAAAGCAAAACATCACCAACACAAACTCATACATCTATATTTATAGCGTATGTGAAATATAATGTATCAGCACTTTTATTAGAGAAATTAATTCATTGATTATATATATAAAATATCAAACAATAAAATTAACTAAATGAAAACGTCCATTTTTATTGCTGTATTGGTATCATTATAAAAATGAAAATAAATGGACACTATAAGTATAAATGTATGAGTTTGTGTTGGTAGTTTTTTGCTTTTCGTCTGATGATGGTATGTGTGAAATAGATACCGAAATATCACGTGTTATGAATTATGTCAAAATTTTAGATGTTCTTAATTTTTTATCTTATATTTTGCTTCTCTTACATATTTGTCCATTTATATTCATTCTCATATTATCCAATTCTAAGATTTGATTGATGAGACTTATGTTCTAATTATATCGATCATAGAATTCAATTCTGACTAGAATGATATGATATTTTAATTGGAACAGTGAAAACTCTTATATGATTCGTATGAAAAAAGACAGAATGATAATTATTCGGCGAAAAACAAATTTTTCAGAGTTTTTACAGTTCTTAATTCAAAACTATATATGTGTCAGGCAAAAGTGAGATTTAGGCAAAATTAAACACAGTTATGGAAAGCCTTAAAAATTAAAAAAACAAACAACATGAAAATTAACTAATTGATTTGATATATTTGTGGCAGGTGAGTTTGGAATCTAGTTGAGACTGGAATAGCAATTTTTGACTTCGTAAGAAAAGTTATTTTCAACATAGAATTAAGAAAACTTGTTTATTCCTAATTTGAAAATCTGTTTATCGTTTATTTAATAAGAAAGATATAGGAAGCGTATTATTTCGTTTTGTAAAAATGAATTAGTAGGTTTTTTGATGATGAGGACATGGGGACATTGAATCATTGGTTAAATTTCATTTTTCAGTAATTTTTTTTTTCTGGAATAAATCTTTTTTTTTGATGATGCAGTGTATGGGTTGACGAGGTCGACTATCTAAAAGAACCGAATGTTTCTCGAGCAAGCAGCAGATGGAGTGAGGTGGGACAACTATCTAGAAGAATCGAATGTTTCTTGAGCAAGAGGTGGACGGGTTGAGGTGACGCGACTGTCTAAAAGAATTGAGCGTTTCTCTGGAAAGGAATGGACGGATTGACGTGGAACGACTCTCTAAAAGAAAACAAATTTCCTACGACATGCTTTTCTTAACGTCACAATATCATAACATACGGCATAATCAGGAGTATAAATGAAACACAAAGTAAAAGTTGTTATATAAATAATATAATCGATGGTACATGACGTATAATCTTGCTGAAATTTTAGTTATAATCGAATTGTAATACTGATGAAAATCGAATTAAACTAAGACAATAGATAAGGAAAGCTAAAATGGTTCCAAAAAAAGAGAAAATTTTTTCCTAACAAACAGTCAATGAAATCGAATAGTAAATAAAAACTGAAATGCACACAACAATAATCATTGTTTTGCCTGATTTACTAATAAGGAGAAAGAATATTTTACGAATCTAATCTATATCTTTTGATAAACAGTCGACTTCTATTTTAGGTGCATAATCTATTTGTTATAAAGCAATCATTTAATTCTGTTAACGTTCAAGACATAAATATGAAGTGATGCGATATGATTGTATCCATTTTTATGTAATTATGATATGACTCATACAATAAACATAAACTTTTCAATAGAACGAAATATAACGTAGAATATCTTGGGTCAGGATTCAACCTTTTCCTAGAAGGATTCGCCCTACAGAACTCTTCAAGTTTGAGACCCTACTCTCCAAGTAGAACTCGATGAGCTCTATCCAATGCACACCAAATTTTCCAAAAAGCGAAGCCGTCCCCAAGAAAGCTCGACAATACTGCAAAAACAAGGCAAAAAAATAGCAAAAAATTAGAACTCACTGTGGCGATTCGCCCAGCAGCACTCTCCAAGTTGGAAACCCAGCTCTCCAGGTGGGTCTTGACGAGCTCTATCCAATGGACATCTTAACTTTTCGATTTGACCACTCCTTCATACAGAACACGCTTAATTAGCCGACTAATTAACATCTGCCTGGTACGATTCGCCCAGGAGTACTCTCCAAGTTCGAGAGACACCTCTTCAGATAGATCTTGACAAGCTCTATCCAATTGACACCTTACTCTTTTGATTCGGTCATCCCATCATGGAGAAAACTCGCAATTAACCCCTAATTAACAAACTCTCAGCATGCGTCCTGGCGCAATGCCCCAGCAGCACCCTTCAACTTCAAAAAAATATCTTTCCACATAGATCTCGACGAGCTCTAATCAGTGGATATATTATTCTTTTAATTTGATCACTCATTCGTGGAGAAAACCCCTAATTAGGGCTTAGTTATTAAACTAACTTAGATCCGACCTGGTACGATTCGTTCAGAACAGAGATGTCCATCGCGGCTCAAAATCTGCCGCTGCCGCGCCGCGGCCAAAATCAAACAAAGCTGCCGCGCCGCTCCCGCGACCCGATGGCCTGTTAAAAAAAGCTACCGCGCCGCTGCCGCGACGCGCCTTAAAAAAAAACTTGACGCTACCGCGCCGCTGCCGCGCTGGTATTCGAAAAAATGTTTTGATTTTCAAGGCTTTGACTGGTTTGAAATAGAACTGATGCCGTTAATCGATCAGATTCGCTAAGTCTTACAGTATAGCATACATAAACATGCAGATTCTGTGCAAATTCATGAATTTTTGAAATTTTTTCCTAAAAAGCTGCCGCCGCCGCGCCGCTGCCGCGACGGCAAAATAAAAATCTCTCCCGCGCCGGGATAGTTTTTGGAAGACATCTGCCGCTGCCGCGCCGCCACTGCCACGGCGGCAGCGGCAGCGCCGCGATGGACATCTCTGGTTCAGAAGCACTCTCCAAGTTCGAGACACATCTCTCCAGATAGATCTGACGAGCTCTATCCAATGGACACCTTATTCTTTCGATTTGATCGTATCTTCATAGAGAAAATCCTTAATTAAGGCTTAATTAGGCACCTAACGGGTGATGCAAAAGTTTTTGCACAAATGTCCCTCCATTTTTGATCTACTAAAAGACGTTTTGGAAAAATGAAAAATATCTATTCATAATCTACATCGAAAGAGCTTTCTAACTGTGTGTTCAAATTTTTTTATCGTGTCTTGCCTCTGAGTAGCAATCACATCTTTGGATGGCAGTAAAAAGTAGCTTGTGAAGATCAGATAATGGGCCTGTTCCTAAGCATATACCAATCCACGTTTTTTTTTACCAAAGAATCTTTCAGAAAAAACAAAAATAGCTTTTCAGGTTCTACATTTGAAGAGCTTTCTCACTACGCACTAAAAACTTTTTAATCAACCCTGACTTCTGAGCAGTGGCCGAATCTTTAAAACTTACAAAAATTTGATCTGAACAGGAAAAAGAGCTTTTCCTTTCGGATAAGCGTAGAACTACTAAGTTGTTACTGGAACTATTTTGGACTATGGACGCCTGTAGAGCAGACAATTCTTTAGAAAACGACGTTTTGAAACAGGTTATATCACAAATGAATTCGAATTTATCGTCATTTCTCCCAACACTATGTTTATTTCACTGGAAACACTATTTCTCAAAACAAAACCTAGGCTTTGAATAATTTAAGCATTTGCTCGGTTGGTACTACAAAAAAATAATCAACAACACCTCATTTTGTTGAAAAAAGCCGGTTCTATAATCTGTTAGGCAAGTCACAGTTTGATCTTTCAATAAAAGTCGTTTTCGTCAAAGTTTGAAAAGATGTACGAACTGTTTTCTTCTTTACAAACTACCGTTTAATGCCATTCGAAGATGAGCTTGTTATTCAAAGACAATGCACGATAATAAAATTTTGAACACACAGTTAAAAAGCTCTTTCGGCGTAGATTATGAATAGATATTTTTCATTTTTCCGAAACGTCTTTTAGTAGATGAAAAATGGAGGGACATTTATGCAAAAACTTTCGCATCACCCGTTACATTAATTTTTTATACAATCAACTGAGTATTTCAATAGTAGGCTACAAGAATCTTTCTGAACATTATCAATAGCATTAAGATCACATTAGTTTCCATGTCTTTTTTGAACTTACGTAATATTAATATAGATAAAGATGAGTTAGTAGTTATCAGAATCTTTGACTCATAAATAGTTTCGATTTTATTTCAACTGAAAACAATAGATTGTATAATATACTATTTTAACAAATGTATTACAAGTGCAGATGTAGATCTTTAATCAGATAATAGTGACAAAGAACTTTTTTGCACCAATCACACATTAATAATGTTCGTTCGTTGCAATTCTGAATTGAACAGTATAGATCGTGAAATTTGAAGCAAACATCTTTTGGTTTTTTTTTATCTGCCCAATCGTTTCATTTGTTATTCGAGCTTGTATAAATTCATTCTTAATGAGATTTTTAACTTATGGAGCTGCTAATTAGACACTACTTAAATCCCAGAAGACATCCTATCTAATGTGATCTTAATGCTATTGATAAAGTTCAGAAAGATTCTTGTAGCCTACTATTGAAATATTCAGTTGATTGTATAAAAAATTAATGTAAATAATCCTAATATACTTGTATACCCCAACCGCAAGTACCGTAAAAATTGAATATCTTCTTCTAGGGTGCGTCAACAGCCGCTAATATTTTAACCTTGTTAGTTTGGTGGTGAGAGCTTTCATTTGACGCTAAACTATCAAGTCTAGCTCGGTTACAATACGAATACCTCCATTGTCAGATGTAAAATGTTAATCTAAATCTTTTGAATACTTATTCATAAGATGAAGAGTATTTTCATTCATGGCTTGCGTGATAACTGCCTTTTCACGAATTTTGCTATTTAAAGATTTAAGATGTTCAATTCCTTGTTAGTAAAATTGTTTTCGAGGTTCAATTTCTGATGTTGAATAAGAAGTCATTGTTGTACTTATGATGCGATTAAATATGTGAAAATGAATGTTCTGCAGTTTTATTTAAAGTTCATTTAAACAAATAGTTGAGTTCTTTTTTTCTCTATTGATAGTGAGAACAAGAATTATTAAAAAAATTTCACTGTTTCGTGCCTAACTACAACGAATTCTGCCTAAGTTTAATTTTTTCCTGTAACATATATATTAAAAGATGCAGAATTTTATGAGCAGTTGGACGACTGAACAGCACTTCATTTTTTAGATTTAACACGAACAAGGTAATTTTATTTGAAAAACAAAGTGACCATGTTTGTACAGAAATTAATTGTACGTGGAATAAGCTCAAAGACAGAGAATGACAGTTGTCTGTTGTATCTGCGCCATTAGATATAGTACAATAAGAAAAAAAATACAAGCAGCACGCTGTGAACAATTATCAATATAGAACAAAATCATCTAGATAATGTCAAGATGCTACCACGTAATAGGGGCGTACAGAACGAAAGAAAAGTTGAGCTGAGTACATAATGTGACACAACGCAAACAGAAAAACCTTGGGCTATGGCAACTAAATACCTGAAGAACTTGGTCTACGTATGTCTATCCTGCCTATCATGATCTATACTTATTTTTATATACTAATAAGATAATGCTGATCGAATGAAAAGAGAAGACTGTTAACAAGAAGGTAAAACAGTCATGCATACAGAAATCAGATAAATATACGAAACATTTATTGAATAAATAACATTATGTGTCTGTTGACAATAGATAAAAAAGGTAATATTAACATTTAGGAGTAATTCTGCTTGTCAAGAATGGATTGAGAACGTATCAACGATTATCATATGATGACAATAGAAAGGTAAGTCAAGAAACCATAAAAATTAGTTAACAGTTCACGTAAGACAATCATAATGACCTATTAGAAAGTGTGAACAGTGATTTTTTGATGTGATTTGATAGATAATGAAGTGAACCATGGGTAGTCTTCATCTATTCATCGCCATGGTTAGGTGCAGTCAAAAAAAAATAAACAGAAAATCGGTTCTCATTTTCTAGTGTCGAAACCACTCGAATGTATATTTTGATAGCTACGTGTTCTGACTCGCAATTCAAGTTCTCAGTTTGAAAATATAAAAATATCATAACGGGCAAGTGGTCAATCTATTTTTAAGCAGCCCACTTAACTGGAGACACTCTTGACGACTTTTTCAAACATCGAGTAACAACTGCTAAGTTGTAGATAACTTTAATGATAGCATCGATCTAGTATTTTTACGCTCAAGATCCATAACGAGTTTCCAAAGAATCCTTTATGATTTTTTTCTTTCTTTGAAGTCAAAATTACATATATTTGCTAGTTAGACAAGATTGTTCGAAGGCAGTATGTAATGTTCTGAAAAGTATTGAGAGCATTTTTCGAAAAAAATATCGTGTAATGAGCAGAAATCAATGTATTTAATTACAACGAATGTTTCGTTAAAAAATGAATTTCACAATTTCCACTGTAGACTGTAATCACATACAGAGGAAAACAAACAGTAATCTTGATGCACACTTTGCTTTTCATGTGAAAACGAAGTAACTGTTTAGTTAACATATTTTGTTTGAATATTAACCTAGTGTTGCCTATATTTTGTGAGCAATATGCGATACTCAATGATAAAAATTTTATGATTCTTTTTATCTATCATATTTAGACATTTCTTAGTCTTACCTATCTGACATCACAATCTCGAAACAATACAAGTATTTTCGTTCGAATGAAATATTATTCTGTGTAACAGTTTTTATCTAAGTAGAATAATTGAAAGAGGCAAATCTACATGCGATCTGCCTAAAATGTTCTTTCTAGTTATCATAATTAAGATATATATATATATATTGAGTATAACCGTCTTGCGGGTCCTATATAAATGTCTTATTAACAGTGCCTTTTACTATGCATTCGTGCTGCATGCATCGATGCTTTTTCTTATTAGTGAGTACAATTACGT
>CAJNOP010000252.1:0-61016 GCA_905250075.1 Rotaria sp. Silwood1
GAAGACAACATTCCGACTTCCACAGTTACCCATCCACATCTACCCACTCACACCCACGCCCACCCACATCCACCCACATCCACACGCATACCCACACCACACCCACACATGCAAGGTTATAGCAACACATGCGTGGACACGGAACCATTATCGCGCGTTTACATGCGTGTTTTTGGGTGTGGGTGAATGTAGCTCTTCTATCACCCACATCCACATTATGATTGTGCTGAGTGTTTTTTGAATATGCAACTATGGCAAACAAGAGAAATCAACTAAAAAAATATATTAACAATGAACGAAAGAAATGCACACTAATGTATTTTGATTATTGTTATCATCATTATTTTTCTTCCGTTCTTGCCTATGTAGTGAGTGACTATGAAAAGTAAGAAAGAGTAAACAAATGAGTGTTGAAGAAATTCAAAGTTGTGCTTTTCTTTTTTCTTTCTTTCAATGCGACTGCATCTTATCAAGAGCTTTTTGCAACTTGCTGTCTCTAGACTTCTATCGAGTTGAAAAGTTTGAATAAATAAGAACTGTTCATTACATTACATCCATTTCGTTTCTCTTAATGGTTCTTGATGCTCACTCACGTACTATCGCTAATATGTAAAGGTGTGAATGTGAATCTTTGGCGTTGGCGAAGAAAAAATCCACACTTACACCCTTTCAGGACTAGCTAACGGCTATCAAACACGTCTAGAGGTAAAATGTTAGCTCAATATTTTTTGTTTTGAATGTTCCTGAAATATCTTGTTTTCAGCAAAAATTCCATTCAAATGACCATAATCTATTCATTAGTAGATCATACAACCGAATCGATTTAAGCTCGTCTAACTAAGACGACATTTCAAGTACGCAATTGCCTAGTAATGACAAATATTTTCAAAAGTGTCTGTTTTTATTCTCTTGAGTTTGTTTCACCTGCAAATGATAAGAGACAACCAGATCACTAAATTGTTCTAGTAGACATGACCTGCAAAAGAAACTCGGCAGTTATATTATCTAGTGACTTGAACTTCTGTGTCAAATAAATAGGGAATAGAAATCGAAATTTCTTGCATTTTGTTGTTCATATATCAAATTATGAATTCAGTTAAATGAATAATTCTATTAAAATACTCCCATTAATATAAAGATTGTAGGCACTATAAATGTAAGTCTGCATTAACAGCTTAGTTGTTAGTAATTTTTTGAAAATAACAAAAACGAGATCCAACAGCATTACAATAAGCAAATGAAACAGAATAAAAGAAATAATCAAAACAAAAGCCAATGTAAACCCTTTCCTGCAATAGAAGATCAATTAGCCGAATAAAATAGAAAACTCTTCTCAATTAACTTTTGTCTAAATCAGTATATTTACATCAAATATAAACTTCATTCTCACGATTCCCCGCTGAAAAACCTTCAAAAACTAAATGAGCATTATTTCCTCCTCTGAAAAGTTTCGACATACTGGAAGACTCAAATTCTTCTATTATTGGAAAGGGTTTAGTTAGTATTTAGCTAAATAAAAACAACCAAACAGAATGCTATATCATATAAGAAAGAAAAAAAAAACAATTGACCCGAGTACTACTTAGAGCACCCATAAAAGAGATTTAAAACATGAATAAAATCTTGACTAGGAACATAAAAAGAAAATAGAATAAATATATATAAAAAATGCGATAAAATGTCTTTCTAGGAATTTTTGACCGGTGTCGTTACATTCGTTGCCTTTTTATATCGAGATATTGGCAATGGAAGTTTACTTGGTCGCCGTTGTTGTGTTGAAGATGTTGATGTACATGAATGTTCAGAAAGAACACTTTCACGACTTGATGCTCGACTTAATGTTGATGCTGAAGGTGTATACATTGGAATTGGTATCGGTATTAAGGATGGTTTTGTTTCTGAATCACCTAATTAAGGATTGAATTTGAAAAAAAATTTTAAATATAAATTGCTTACTTTGAATGTGTTGCGATACTGAAGGATCTTCACCTGATATGGATAAATCACCATTTGATGATGAATTTTGTTGTTGTTGTGTTAAAGATGTTGTTGATGGTGTTCGGCTAGATTTATCTTTTACAGGCTTTAAAAAGGAATAGAAAAAAGAATGATGCATACAAAAAATAAAATTTATATTTACTGGAATAGGTGTAATAGCTGATGATTGTTTTAATGAGCCAGTTGATTGTTGTTGTTGATGAAAAAGACATGTTGGTTGATGAACAGTAACAAGTCTTGGTTTAAAAAATGTCATGGTTTGAGCAACACCATCACGTAAAGCATAACTTTCTGGATGTAATTCGTAATTAGTACGACCTTTAGCTAAAAGAAAAAAAAATTAATATGTAAAAAAACAGAAGAAATACACAAACAAAAATTGACAACATATTACTAAACAATAAAATACCTATAGGCAGCGGAGCTATACAGAGACACCAGAAAAACTGGTTTTGGGGTAATTTTGGCTTTGCAGAATTTCTCCTCAAAACAGTTCTGTTGAAATTTTCCGATCGAAGAATCTTGAGCGAGAAGCCTTTCAGCTACTCAAACGATAACTCAAAAATACTACTACTCTAAATTTTAGTCCATCACTATATATGAGCAGTGCATACTTTTACCATAAATTATTCTCAATAAGATCTGTCTCTATGGAAAATTCCAAGTCGGAATTCAGTTTTCTTAGTGTTCCTAAGGAAATCGCGGGACACTTACATAATGACTATAGTACTGATTCAAAAACGATTTGATACTTAGAAATATTCTTCAGAAAATGTTGAATTTATTACTTTCCACAATGCAAAATGTGAGATAGAAATAAAAAGTAGTGAATGTGGTTCGTTTAAATTCAAAAATGTTCCGCCACCTATGATAACACCTATAATCATGTGATAAATATTCTGCCAGATTTTATAAACACCCAGCAGTACGTGATTATACAAAGAAGCAAAACAAAATAAAGCACATATAATTATACGAAGATGAATAGATCAAGGTACCTGCAGCAACAGTCGCCAAAAATCGACTATAAACATGCATTCCTGTATATAATATAGATTTTTTTAAAATTATTTCAGAATAAAAAATGTTCATAAAAAAGAAATATATTTCAAGATCTGCCTTATAAGCCTAGATATTGTTACAGTCTGATCATTTGTGTTCAGAAAAAAGTGATTCAAAAAAATAATTCTTTATGAAAATGTGTAATTAAAATGATTATATTTCTATTACCTCGACATGGATCATGTCGAACAAGAAATTCATCAAGTGCTGTCCAACCACCACCAACACGAACCATAACTGTTGAACGAAGTATACGAACAAGACGAAGACTTTGTGATTCACCAAACTAAATAATATATATTTATTTTATTTGAAAATAAGATCATCTTTTTGTTTTCGTATAATTTACTCGATATCGTCCTTCAGCTATTTGTTGTACGTCATATTTTTTTGAACATTGACAAAGAGATGTTTGTCGATTCACTTCACTTTTAATTCTATCAATATCTGCTACGACCGGTCGAATCATCTATTTAAGAATAATAAAATAGCAAAAAATAGAAAAGTAATCACTTATTGGTTTCAAATTAATCAATTACTTTTTGTGCTGCTTGAACAGCTTTTTCTAATTCTTTCATTCTTTCATTTGTACGTGTAAGAATATTTTGCCATCGTGTTTGAACTGATGTTAAAGAATTTCTTATATAAATAGAATCATTTTTAGGTAAAACATATTTTAAATGTATTGCTAATTTATCTAAATCAATAAAATGTTGTTTATATATTTCTAATTGATTTTGAAATGCTTTATGTTCATCAACTTGTTTTAATAATGCTTGAAATAAAGCAAAACGACGTTGAACTGGTTTTTGTGTATTTAAATAACGTTCACTTTCAGTTAAATAATCAGTGAATGTTTTTAATGATGCATGAAAAAGTTCAATAAAATGTGTTAATTCAAGAAGTTCTTGACCCTTTGTTAATGTTCGTTGTTTAATATCGATTAAATGTTCTTAAAAAAAAACAAAATAAAGAAATTGATTCTTTTTTTTTTTGTTATTATTTACTTTTTAAATCTTTGATTTGTTCATTATTATCATCAATAAATTGTTTATTGATTTGTTCTTCAATATATTCTAAACGTTCGATAATTAAAGAAAATTTTGTATGTATTGTACTTTCATGAACTTGTTTATCAATTAAATTAAGTTCATGATAAATTTGATCAAATAATTTTTGTTTAAATTTCATATCATGTAATTTATTTTCTAATAAATTATATTTTTCATTTGCTTGTTTAAGTAATTCTTCCCAACGATTATTTATTAATAAAACAGTATTTTTATCTTCATAATTACTTTGTCTTAATTGTTCAATATCAAATGATATTAATTCAATATCATTTAAAAGTATACGAAATTTTGCAATGAAGATTTCAATCTGTTTTATATCAGTAAGATTAATATCAGAAGAATTATCAGTTAAAACAGATAGTTTTATTGTACAAGCATCTAACGATTGATTTATATCAGCAATAACATCACCAATACGATTCTGACGAAGAGCAGTTTCATAAATAAGAGTTTTCCTAAAAGAAATAAACATTGTGTTGAACTTTATTTTTTTTTAAATTAAACTACAAGTCATATGATGTTTTTCGAATTCTTTTTTTACTGATTTAAATACTGCCGATAATACTCTTTGTAAAAGATTTTTCAGTTTTCTTTCAGATGTTCTTGATAAAGGTTATCCTACTCGTAGAGTTCGTCCAGTAAGGCTATAGTAAATTTCGATTTTCGAAAAATTCAAAGTTTTCACCCACATAAACTAATTTCCTAAACATCTATTATCATCATGAATAGGATCCGATGAACTATTCTAATTTAATCTCAGATGCACACTAAAGAAAATTGTGTTATGAGTTAGAATATGAAAAAATATTTTCTTGGTAGTTCGAATACATCGAAAAACAAATAATGTCATAGATTTTATGTAGCCGTCAATGAATAGAATTTTTTGACTTACTGCTCTTGTATTTTATCTTTTAAGTGAGACCATTTAGAATCAATTTCTACGAATTGTTCTTCAACAAGATTTGGTTTTTCTTCTACAACATATTCATTTGGTTCTTCAATATCAGTATAATCTTGTTTTAAATTAATAATATCAATATATTTATTATCTAAATGTTCTTTAAATGTTCGAATATGTTCTAATTCATTATTTGTTGTAAATGATGATTTATCATCAAACCATGTTGATACATTTTCTAATTTAGCATTTAATTCATCAGATTTAATCAATGATTGTGTTAATTCTTGTTGACATGTATTTAAATCTGTTTGTATACGATTCCATTGTTGTTCTAATTCATATAGATAACGATGAATATCATCTGTTTCTTGTTGATTATCTGATATTAATGTTAATAATTGTACACTATATGTTTGAAGAATTTCTTGATATTTAATTTCATTATTTGAAAAATCTTTTACTAATTGATTATATTTTTCTTGTTCATTTTCAAGATAATGACGTGATGTTGAACGTGGACGAATTTGTGATAATTGTTGAGCAATATTATTAAGAATAGTTGAAAGTTCATTATATTCTGACCAAAATTTATTAGCACATACTTGAGTTAATAGAAGATTTTCTTGACGTAAATCATTTGTTTGTTTCATTATTAACAAATGTTGATTTAATAGAGCAAGTTTTTCATCCAGAACTAAAAATTAAAAAAATAGTAGAGCTGTTGTAGAGAATGACTTTTTTTCTATTTTCTTATAGGTAGAGGAAAACGGCACTATGCATAATTTATTTTTTATTCAGTTTCTTTTCTTTTTTTTTATTGATGACAATGATCAATCATGTTTTATAGTATTATGATTATGTAGAAGACAGATTCCAGCGATGAAATCAAATTCTACATTATTCGGGTTTATGATACTATTGTAGATTTTATCCTTACTAGTAGAGATAAACATGCGTTCTAATCGTTTTTATTTCAATGAGAAAAAATATCTTTAGTAGATAGTATTTATCAGATTAAAAAGCTAGAAGCAAAAATAGATACAAGTTGTCGTAATCACCTGTCCAATAATATGCTGACTAAGATAGGAATATTCTCTCAATCTCTAATGAAATCAAACGGTTCATTGAATCATTCTCCGATTGCTTATTAAGGATAGACATCCTTTTTTTATTTGTAGCACGACAACACTTTTATTTAGTTTAAAATCAATAAGTTTGAAATATTTCAATTCTGTTATTAAAGATTAAAAAGACATACTTTCTTTATAGTAAATACAGTGAATTATGGACTAGTCAAAATGGAACATTTCACTACATCTCCGAAATATTGAATTTCAGAAATTGATAATTTTGCGAAAATAGAACAAATTGAAATTTTTCTCTAGAGAAAATATTCTCTAACTTGAAGTATTATAGTTAATTTCTGATTATTTGACAATATATTCCAGAGATTTAGGAATAATTTAAGATAATGTCAGTCAGGTAGTAAGTTATTCTTTTTCCAATTTTTTAATCAAAATTCTTAAACTATTTGACATAAAAACCAACAAACATTAAATAATCTCACCTGTGACTGAATCCATATCTTCTGTATTCGTTACCATTTGTTTAAATGTTTGTATATTTGAAGATAATTGTTCAAGAGCATCTTTTCGTTTATCTAATTCATTGTGAACAACAGCACTATCAAGTAATTGTTCACTTAATTTAATTGGTTGAGCTGATATTGCATCAGCTGTTGCTGAAACTAATAATTCCGATAATTCATTCATAGCTAAATCTATTTCATTCATATGATGATGAATTTCATCGATGATTTGATGTGATGATATTGATGGAATCTAAAGAAATTAAATGATGTTTGTTTGTTTTTTTTTCGGTTGTTTTTATTCTATTATTCATACATTATCTGTTGTTGCCGTTACTGGTGTTGTAGTTGATTGATGTATGTCATTCATTTTATTCAAGGTAACTTTTAGTTTGATAGTTAAATTATCATAATTTCGATTAATTGTTTCTAATAAACGTGCAACTTGATTATCGTTTGAATCAGTAGCTGAAATTTGTAATAAAAGTTCACCTTTCTGATATAATAATTCAATTTGTTCATTAAGATTTTCAATTTCATCACGAAAATTTTTCAATTCATCATCTTTAATTGTTTCCAATTGTATCTGTTTTTCATTAAGTAAAACTAATAAATTATTAGCTAATTGATAAAATTCATGTAAATCTTCTTGATGTAATTGAATATAATCAAGTGTATCAAAAATATATTCAACATATTCAGACCACGTATTATCTAAATAAAACATAAATAGAAGATATTTAATTTGATATATATATATATAAACTATTTACCAATAGAATTGATCTCATTTTGAATAAGATCAGTATCAATATATCGTTGAGCAACATTTATTAATGATAAACCAATAGCTTTGTATTCATCAATTGTTGATGCCATTGATCTAAGTTGATCACCAATGTCCTATTTGAAATAAATGAGAATTTTAGAATACTTATTCTTATTTGTAAATTATTCCTAACTCAATTAACTCAAACTTAATGAAAGAAAAGGTTATTCTCATTAGAGAAAAGTTTGTTCAAAGGATATCTTACTGTGCTGCATATTATCAAAGGTCATGAGCAAAAAAATTTTTTTTTCCCGAAAGACATAAAACAATTAGCTCATTCCTTTGATGATTAATCAGAAACAAACAATTTACACAGGTGTTGTTCAATAAATTATGAAGTAAATATGACGGATAATTAATATCAGAATGTCAATATGATAAGTTCAATACTTTAGATCATTAGTCCTTCGTGATTTATGATTCATTCTTCAATGTTTTCCTTATAAGTTTTGTTTATGTTATTGTCTATTCTTAATTCCTAAATCATCTAGAGGTTAACTTAGGTGCATATCGTTTCTCGTAGATTATGATGGATATTACTATAATATACTAATACTAAAGTTGCTCGTGCATACGCAAAGCTTTTCATTGATGGACGACAAGAAAAAAATAGTATAGAATATATTTATTCTCAATCTTTGAATAAAAAAGATCTTGTGGAGCAATTCAGAATAATGGCCGAGTATCTTGTTTTGACCACTCAAAACTTCAACATCGATAAATGGATATAGGAAAAAAAAACAACGTTTCTATGATTACAATATTAAATAAATTTACTTTATATTTTTGTAACATAACAATAATTTGTTGATTATCTAATGGAAGTATTATAGTTTCATTTATTGTAATTAATTGTTTAGCTTTTTCAATTGAATTTTCAGCAATTTGTTTAGTTGATTGATATTGATTTGTTTGTTGTTGAATATTTTCTAATAATTCTAAATATTCAAGTAATCGTTGTTTAATTAATAAATAATATTCGATTAAATCATCAGTTTGTTTTTGATAAATTAATGTTAAATTTGAATGATTTATTGGTTTTGATAATTTTAATTGTTCATATAAATTTATAAGATTTGGTGATGAATAAAAATTAATTAATTGTTCAGTTAAAATTTTTAATTGTTCAATAGGTAATAATGAATGTTTTGTTAATAAATCTTGACATATATCAATTGTTAATGTTTGTTTTAATAAACGATCTGTTGTTAATAAAAATTCTTCAATTTGATTTTTAACTAAATCATATTGATTTAATAATAATTGTCGATTTTTAAGTATTAATTTTAAATCATTTTGAAATTTTTCATAATGAATTTTATATTCATTAATTTGATTTTGATATTCTAATATATCATTTTTATTTTCAATATTTTTTGTTTCTAATAAATTATTTATTAATTGATCATATAATGTATGATCAATAATTAAATCTTGATCATTATTTAATAATAATTCTAATGCAGAAAAATTTATATCATTATTTTGTTTTATTTGTTCAACATAAAGACGTATAGAATTTGAATATATATCACTTAAATGTGTATGTTCAAGATGAAATTCATTTAAACATGTTGATAAATGATTAATATATTCATTATATTGATTTGATTGTTCATTTAATAATTGAAAATATTCTTTAATTAATTTTATAGAATTTTTATCTTCATTATCAAATAATTGTTCAAAATTTATTTTTGTATTTATATCAGAATCAAATGAATATTGTCGTGTACGTAATTGTGCATGAAATTGACGAAAATTTATTATTTGTTCATCTAATTTTGAACGATTTAAAGATAATGGTTTTGAAAAAAAATCATTTTCAATTGAAGATAATAACCAATAATATAATTCATTAATACGTTCTTTTATTGTTTGACGTTCATGAAGAAAACGTTCGATTAATTCGAAATGATGCATTAAACGTTGTTGAGCATCATTATAACGTTCAGTATGTGTTTTAAGTAAAGTAAAAAGCTAAAAAAAGAAGGACGTCAGACAGAACTTCTGTTTATCACAAGCATTGTAATGGTATGTTTTCTTAGTTTTCTTTTTTCTTTCTATATATTATAGACTGTCTGCAAAACAACATACTAACATTACTTGTTATGATCTTCTGTATGTCTTTTTTTTTTCTTTCCTTTTTTTTTCTCTTGGAAACAAGAATTAGTGTTGATGTAAGGTTCTTACTCATTCTCCTTTTTTTTTTCTTCGCGATGAAATACAGAAAGAATAAAAGGACATAAAGAAAAGAGAAATCAGCAAGAAGCCAGATGATTTGAACCTATTTCTATTACTTTTTGAAAAAAAAAGCTCTCAATTATAACTCACATGTTCTTTTACTTGATTATGAATATGATTATTCAACACTATAACTGTTGATGTTGAAGTATGTTCATGTGTTGAAAGCATACGTAATTTATCTAATTGTTGTTGAACATTCAATAAAAGACTTTGTAATATATTATCATCCTAGTAAAGTAAAAAAAGAAAAAAAAGAAAAAAAAAATGTTTATTCAATAAAATTTTACTTCTTGATTCTTTTCATTAATAGCTAAATGTTGATCAAATTCATTCATTGATTTAAGAAATTCTTCATCTAAATGATTTATTTCATTGAATAGTATCAAATAACGTTCACATATATCTGATATTTGTTTACAACGTTTAAGAAAATTAGAATAATTTGTTATTAATAATTCTAACGATTGTTGAAGTTGATTGAAAATCATTGTTGATTTTCCATCATCTGTATTTTCAGTTGCTTGTTGAAAATCTTGTATGATTAAATCAATTGTTTGTAAATATTCTTGAAGATATGTAAGATCATTTTGTAAATTAATTCCTGTATTTAAAATACTCTTGAATTTATCATTATCAGTATTTAATGTTGATAATTGTAAATTATTTTCAAGTTCTTTTTCATTAATTCTAAGCCATTCAGTTAAATAAGCGTATTGAATATTAAATTGATCGAGTTGAGTAATAAATCGTTCAATGATATTGCTCATACCATTATTGATATCAGATATCTTAATAAGAAATACAAAATATAAAATATTTTCTTAAAAGCTTCGAATGGAAATCAGACAGCTGGTTTTCAGGGTCTTAGCTTTCCTCAGGCTTTCATTCAAACAGCCTTGTTGAAATCTTCCGGTCTACCAATTCTAATAGAGAATTCTTCCAGCTATACAAATATTTTTTCAGATGGTCGCTAACTATTATCATCGAGAAGAAAACTTCAAAAACTAGAAATGCTCTAAATTTATGTCCGCCATTATAGGTTGTTGTACAAAGTTACAATAAGAATATTATTAACGTTTCCGTCAAAACACTTTGTTGAAGTATTAAGACTTCAAAACCGAGAAGTCTTACATTCGAAACAACATTTTAAGTTAGAAATCTTTCGCTGATAAACTATCCTATGGTAAAACTATCGTAATTTTGTACTCTAAAAAAAAAGTACGTTACGCAATTTAAACAAAGTTTTGAAAATTGAAATGAAATCGAAACCTTAAAAAAGGTTTCGATTTCATTTCAATTTTCGAAACCTTTTAAAATACCATTGTTTCAATATAGAGCAATCTATTGGCTCAAATCCTTTTATAATCATTCGGCTCTAGAGGTCTTCTCAGTGTCCAAAATATGAACTTAAAAATCATGAACTACTTTTCGTGAATCACTTCTTCGTTCTATAAAAATAAATCTTTTCCATATGTAAATCCCTCACAATAAGAAAAGCCTCCAATACTTCTAAAATGTCCAAATATTCAAAAACTTTACTAGAACTACCAATACGACCTCGATATGAGTACTACTGAAAAGAAAACTCATACATCCAAACTAGATTTCGAGTCGAAGAAATATGACTCTGTTAATCTCGGATGATGTTCAAATACCTGTTCCTATGAAAACTGGCAATTATACAATACATAGTGACCAGGACTTTCTATGTCAACGAAAACTCAAAAATGAGTTCTTAATGTCTTGAGTTCTATTTCGTGCTGTACAAAATAATTTTTCGACTAAAGTCTATATTTACTTCAACTCGTTTATCTTCAAGATCTGTAGTTAATATTGCTAATTGTGGATTAATATTCGTTGCTCGTTCAATAAGATTATGAATGATCGGTTTTTCTTTTTCAATTTCTGCATATAATTGCTAAAAGAATGATAAATAAAAATCTTCTTTTGATGTTTTCGTTTTTTTTATATTTTACTTTAATATGTTCAACATTTATTCGAAGTTCATTAAGATTTTCAGTTAAATAAACGTATTGATTTAATTGATCATGTAATGATGTTAAACGACCAGCGACATCATTCATTTCCAGAATTAAACGATTTTCATCATTCTAAAGAAAAGAATAATTATAAATAATTTATTTATCTAACACCAAATGGTTTCATTCATATGAACACAAAAAAAAAAACATCGTGCAAAAACCGAGCAGCTTGGAATTCTATTCATTTTACGTGAAATTTTCATTGTCGAACTGATGAAGATTTATCTGGGTGAAATAAATAGACATGTTTTATATTTTGTGTAAGCATAAGTAATCATAGTTTCGCTTAAATTATTTATTTAAATCATCGACAATAAATTTACCTGTATTTTCAAAGTTAATTCAACCGATACTGATGACTGTAATACATCATTATTATTATCAATAGTTGATAATAATGATTGTTCATTATTAGAAATTTTTGTTGCTGATGAAATATCATCTATATTTTCAATAGGTTCAATTGATTTTCCATTATTCTGATTATTTGAAACCGATGATTCCTGAAAGTTGCAAGAAAATTAGTTGTATGTTGATGAGTGAAAAATACGATTGATAGACTATGGTTGTGAAGAAACATACACATATATATATACGTAGAATTACATGTCATTTGTTAAGATAAAGTGTTAGATTACACCACATATTTTACATGCATTATAATTTTAAAATTGAGACAAGAAGAAAAGAGTTTTCTATTTCTTCTGTTAAATCACAATTGAAAAATGTTGATGTACTAAAATTATTTATGAAAATAACTATAAGAATTTGTTCGAGAATTCAGTAATAAAAAAAACGACTACGTGAATAATTTGATTGATTTTTAGTAAACTAAATTTGTTATTTTTCAAATGATTTGATATTTATTGTCTACAGATATTAGTATACAATAAATTTTCTAAAAGAAAACTACAACTAATACAACTTTTATTAAGTCCTTACAAAACTTCTTTTTTTCTATCTGCTTATTTTTTTTTTTACTGCAAATAAATAGGATTTTCAACAATATGAAAATCACTGTGAAAAAGAATGATTATGTCCTTTGCGAATTATTATTCTTTTTAAATGAAAATTCACTCAAATAGAAAATTGTCAGTATTTCTATCAACAAAATATTTATGTTAGTATAATAATCCCAATTTAAAGATTAGAAATTTCTATTCTACATAGAAATTAGTTTAGTTTGCAACTACTAATAAACATCATCATTACTTATGATATATCTAACTATAGATTTAAAAAATAAGACAAAACACTCGATAATGATCATCATATAAAATTTTTGTTTTTCTTCTTAAAATCAAATCTTTTTTTATTTATTGTTTCTTTTTTTTTTTCGTTCTACTGATAACAAACATTTCATTTTTCATGTACATATATTTTAAATCTTTCTCTATCTTCTTGTCTCTATTTTTTTTTTTCAAGACAAAAAAAAACGAAAAACGAAAAAAAAAAAAGAACAGTGTACAATTTTGTAATAAAAGGGTGCAGCGGTAGAGTGTATAGGTATATATACTAAAAGGAAAAAGAGGGTTCTCTACGTGGGCTGATTTCTTAATTTTGTTTTTTTTTTTGATCTAATACTAGCACAAAATTGGAGACAAATACAAAATAGACGTTTATACACAAACAGAACATACAAGATATGAATTTTTGTTCTGTACACATAACAAAGGATAATAATAATAATAATAATAATAATTGTAACAAAAACAACAAATGAAGAGATTCCTAATTAATATATATATGTATATATATATATATGTCAAAGTTCATTGTACGAAAATAGATAATGAAGCAGAAGAAGAAATTGGAACAAGTGTTAATAAATAGAAGTAATAAGAAAGAAAAAACATCAAATCAAAAGACAAAGAAGACTTAATGTGATCATAGTCATTAGAAGAAGGATGTACCATGGATGCCACCAAACTCACCTAGAATAAATAGAGAAAAGATAATAAGTGAGAATTATTATTTTTCTTTTATTATTATTAAATCATGCAAAACAAAATGCCAAACAAATAAGAAAGCAAGCATTTCACACTTACTACTCACATTTTCTAATAAATGACCGTGACACACACATATATATAGGTTTAAGGTACAATAAACATGCATCGCATAGAGAAGAAAATACCAAATATATGTATATATTGATTAGCTTACCTTGGATGTGACTGTTGATAATGAAGATAATTGTTCTTCTAAAAATAAATAAAATAAAATAAAAAGATATTTTAAATCAAATATATAAATATTATTTTTTTGTTATTTTTAAATAAATTTACGTTTTTGTTGAAAACCCGATGATGTTCGTCCCCCTTGTGATTGATCCGATGAATTATTTGTTTGTTGTACTTGAGTTGTAACACTTGAATAAAATGAATTTCCACCTAAACGTTTCGAACCACCACCACCACCAGATCCAAATGTATGATCATCATCATCATCATCTTTATTATTTCCACCTGTCCATCGTGTTCTCCAATCATCATCACGACATGTTCGTGTTGGACTTGAACCTGTACGTCGACGAATAGTAGATTTTAAATCACTTCTACCATCATAACTTAATGGACTAATAGCACGTGTTCTTGATTTAATTCTATGCCAACCACTACCTTGTGAATCTTCATCAGCTGAATCAGGTGCACTATTATAATCAAAATGTAATGAACTTTTCGCTAATGAATGTCGTCGATGTTTTCTTGATGTTATTTTAGCTGCAACTGTTTCATGATTAGCTTTAATGGGTACAAGTGGTGCACCAACAATAGCAACAATACCATGACGTATAGCTTCACGTATAGAATATTGTGTATGTGTATGTGTATCATAAATTAAACCTGATTCTGAATCAACTAAACCACGTTCAATAGCATCTTGTATTGTATATTCACGACTAGTTTTAGGATCAAATAATTTCATACGATTATTATCAAGTAAATTTTTTCTTATAGCTTTTTCAAATCCAACTGATTCATTAAGTGTTGGTAAAAATACTTCACCAGCATTAACATCAAATTGTGAAAATAATTTTCTATGATTAAATGCTAATTCTAATGTTGTTATAGTTTTATTTGTATAAGAATCAATAACTTGTCCTTCATTATCTATACGTATACCATCTAATGCTTCTTTTAATGTCATAAAACGTCCACTTGTTGGATGTTCAATTATTGTACTTTGTCCATCAATTAAACCACGTTGTATAGCTTCTTTTAAATTTAATTGTTCACCACTATGTGGATGTTTATAAAGACCTGTACGAAGATTAAGTAAACCACAACGTATAGCATCTTCAACATTCATTCGATGTAATTTTGATTCAACTAATCGTGCACGATATAAACTTATTTTAGCTGGATTTAATTTACCACCATCACGACGATTTATTAAACCTAATGATAATGCATCATATAATGTTATTGGACCTTGTTCACTATCAGCAAATGCAATACCATTTACATGTATATGACCACGTTCAATAGCTTCCATTAATGTCATATAATGTTCTGTAGCTGGATCACGAAATGTACCTAAAATGATTATGAAATAATTATGATAGACATATTCAATTGATATTTGAGAAGCTTTGTATTAGATTGACATAGAATACACAAGAAAAAATGCATGAGTAGATTCTTTTTACAATAATCCTAAGACATTGACTCAAAATAAAACTCTGTAAACTCAGATCACATGCAGCAGTTCGAAGTTGATAGACCTCTATGCAAAGCACTTATAGTGAAAATCCTAATTTATTTCTCTAGGATTAAAAAAAATTTTTTTTAAACACTTTTTTGAAGCATCGATCTCTTCTCAATTGGTGGCTCTGATCGTGAAATTCTGAGGGACAATTGGCTTCAAGCAGAGCATCCAATGAAGAAAAATTCAAGGTATATTTATTTATTTATTTATTTTTGTTGATATATCTTCAAATATTACATTTGTAGTCAAACAATGAGATTAAAAGATTAAATTTTAGGTACTTTTTGCGACTACCATATATAAGATTCAATGTGATTTATTGAATTACTTTGAGTTATGCTGAGAATTAGAAATTATTTTTTTTTACGTCAGAAATATTTATCCTAAGTGGATCTATAACACATATCTCTAGTGGAAGATTATATTACAGCCCTTGACAAAAGTAGCTATCTCCTATGAAATGTTACTATTTTTTTATGATATTGAGCTGATATCTTTAGGTACATATGTGTGATAATAAGTCTTAATTGCAAGCATCAACTCGCCATTCACGAGTTTACACGTGATAAAATTATGATTGATAGATCATTTGGTCCTGATGAAAAAGATATTCAGAGGATATATGCACTCAAAAACTTTTAGTTTGTTATTTTCTTTCTAATGCTAAAGACAATTCCATATGTTGATATTATTATCGCCAGAAGCCATGATACATAATAAATATCTAAACAATTATCACGCTCCGAGATAATGAAGTCATGTCATAGCACTTAATTCGACTCTACTCAATGCGATAGCGCTAAAACTGTCAGAACTTTTTACTGCAAGTTTCAAATGAATTAAGAAGCTGCTACTATTGTCAAGAACTGTACTTTATCGAATATAATCGTTCCAAAAAAATGACTTCATTAGCTTCTCTTTTGTTTTTTAATGAATACGTAGCTTTTTTATTGATGATTCAACATGATCTATTTTCACATATAATATAAATTTCAACGTCATAAAGTACGTTTAATACTGTTTCTATCTGCGTCCATTAGAGCTAATTCAATCACGTTTTGAAATGCGACTGAGATAATTCTGAAACTTTCACAATAAACGATTTTTGAAAAAGTCTCTCTCTATGCAGCTTTTTGAGTCGAAATTCGAAAATCACTTTTTCTTGTTTGCCTGAGCTGGATCACAGTATTTTTATACGTCTTTAACTTGCTTCGAAAATGCGCGATATTCTGTATCGATTATTTGCATTCTATAACTAACACTCTCTACATGTGTCTCAGAATCAAATTACAAAGAGCTGTTAGTTTTAGAGTATGATCTGTTAGATCCACAGGTGTATTTTGTCTTTAGAATATTCTTTTTACCTGTTTCAGCTACATAAAAACCAAGTCGAATAGCATTTTGCATTGATAAACCTAATGGTTTTCTTTCAACATGTTCACTTATTTCAGCTTGTATTAAATTTTTATTAATAGCTTCTTGTATAGTCATTGTTTCACCAGTTGAAAAATCAGTATAAGTTTTAGCTTCAGTATCAATTATTTGATTTTTAACAGCTACAGCTCCTGATTCCATACGATCTAATACATTATTACGTACACCATGAATTTTATATAAAGTAATACGTTTTTCTGTAATTGTATCAGTTATTAATTCTAAATCATATTCTTCAAATCGATTTTGACTTATAAGTTCTACATCGAGTAATTTCTTTTCAATAGCTTTATCTAAAATAAAGAAAAACAAATATATATATATATATATTCAATAACTCTTTTATTTTTAGTTTTTATTTTTCTTACCAAGTGGAATTCTTACACCATATTTTCTATCATGATAAACACCTTGTGCATAATTAAGTATACCAATAGCTTGTGCTTCTAAACCACCAATTTTTTCTTGTGATTCACTATCAACAGCTACACTTTTAACAATAAATTTTCTCACAATTTCTTGTACTGATGATGTTAACATTTCTGTATCTTCTTTTGTTTCAATTATTGTTGCATAAACTAAACCTTCATTTATTGCTTCAGCTAATTCATATTGAACATTAGTTACTAAATCTCGATAACTACCTACAAAATAATAAAAACATTTTTTTGATTTTTTTCTTAAACAACAACATATATAGAATGAAGAATGAATCGAATTAGTATGACAGTAAAAAACGAATTACAGTAATCCTAATTCAATATGATTTTCCTTTACGAAGGTCTCGAATGTGTTGGCTGCACTAGTCACCGAATACAACAGACTGCAACAAAATATCTGGGCGAATATTCAATATCCAATTAGAAAATTCCATTGAGAATATCGGTACGGCTCGATCGAGATCAAATTTCTAAAAACATTCAATACACCGGATCTGAGTTCGTAAGTTTTGTACCTCATGGGTTCTATGTATTTATTTCTATTGCATTTTTAATGTTTTGATTAGTATGATTTATAAAATAATTCAGTGACTAATATAGAACGTTGTCTTGTTTGAGAGCATTTTTTTCTCATAGTTTAGTTTCAGCACATTTTTCGTTGCTATAGAGTAAAACCCTTGTTCTTATTCGTAATGCAAATAGACTTTTTTTTTATGGCTTCATCAATCAATGATAAGCTAATGTTGGTTTTCCGTCATTTTTACCAAGTTATGCGTCTTAAAGGTAAGTAGATCTAAATGTCAATATAATAGGATTTTGCTTAAAATTTTCTTTTCTTACAAATTACTATCATCAATCATGTTTAAATAGGAAAAATTCTATGCATGCTACCTAGATATTATCGGTTGTCAGCTCAATTATTTATGAGCGAGTTGATTGTGTATACAATGCATATAATTAGTTTCCTTCAGTATATTCAATGGAAAATAAGACCTTGAATCTAAATATTTTCTTTGTTATGCAAAAACAAAATAATTTCTTTTTGTCTAAAGACAAGGCAACGTCAATTATCAGACTGATCTTTCTCAAAGACACCAAATAAATAATAACAATACCATATGTCAAAACATGTCATACTAACAAAACGAGAAAAAAAAAGGCAAATATCTATAGATCTATCATCAATCTCACATTTATCAAACATTCAAACTTATTGTTGTTTTTTTGCTTACCAATGTCTTTATCAAGTATACCCAAATCAATAGCTTCGGATACTTTAATTTCTTTTTGTGTTAATGGATGTATAACTGATGTAATAACATAGGTAGCTGTTTTTGTTGCTATAGTTAATTCATCTTCATCAACAGATATTATTGATGGTGGTCTTATACTATTATCTGATGATGATTCATCATCATTACAACGTATGTAACCAGCTTGTATAGCATCATATATAGTCATAACATCATTTGTATCAAATTTACGATATTCATTTAATTGTATATCCAATATACCTTGTTTTAATGCATCACGTGGTAAAATTTTTTTCATATTACGTGTATCATAAACCCATTTAATATTATATGTTTGTCCATTAATAGTTACTGTTATTAAGTCAGTTGTTGTATTATATTCTGTAGCACCAATAAATTTTAAATAAATAGCTTCATGTAATGATACTTGTGATTTATTATATGGATTTATATAACGACCATATGTAGGTTCTAAAATTTGTTTACGTACAGCTTGTCGTGGAAATATTCGACGTTTTGTTGATGAATCTAATACCCAATGTATCATATAATCAATACCATCAACATGCATTGGTAATGATGCTGTATCAGGTTCAATACCCATATAACCTAATTCAACAGCTTTTTCAAATGAATATGTTTGACGATTTAATTTTTCATCATAAAATAAACGTTGTTTCGTATCAACTAAACCACGTTGATAGGCATTTTGTAATGGTAAACGATCACCTGTTGCAGTATTCATTACCCAAACAACACGATATGGTTGACCTTTAATCATCATTATACAATGCCATTGCTCCCATTCTTCTTCTGTCCATGATTGTTGTTCATCATAGACATAATCAGTTGTTTGTTGTTTTGGTAATGGAGAAGTTCTAACATGATTATCTGTTATATCAATATATTCTTTCTTTATTGTTGTATGAGCTGTTGATGATGTATATGGACGTTGATGATCATCGATAATAAGTTCACCATGATGTATACGTTGACCTTCACGTTGACGATCATCTATATGTATGGCACGTGGTGGTGATATAGGTCTTTGTGGACGAGCTGTTTGAACAACACGAACCTAGAAAAGAAATTAGCAGAGGATTCTTTCAGTTCAGAAGTATTCTTTTTTTTTTCGATTCATAAACTATTATGAAAAATTTTCAATTTATTTTTTCAATGAACTTTATCAATTTAATTAAAACTTAAAAGTTATCTCTATTACCTCATGTTCACGTTTTGTACCATTTATAATAAGTTGATCTTTAGGTGGTGGTACATATCTATCACCATCAATAACAATTTCTCTATGTGATGTATGTCGGTCTTCTTTAATATCAAATTTAGCTCGACGATTATTATTTATACTATCATCAATAACAACTTCTTCAATATATTGTTGTTTTTGTTTTTCATTTGATTTAGCTCGATTATTTCCACCACGATTAATAAATATTTCTCTATCAACAATATTTTTTGTATGTTGTTCAATAATTTCTTCTTCACGTGTAATAACATGTTGTTTTTTATGTCTTGGTAAACGTTGAATAGATTCGATTTCAACAACATCTTTATCATGTTGTAAATATTCAGATTCATTTATTTCATAAGGTGTACGTGGTCGTGCTTGTGATTCAATACGTATAGATAATTTTGAACGTGAATCATTTATATTACCATATGGTTCTTGACTTATTATTGTACGACGTTTTTCATTTAATATTTGATCTGTATTATTAAATATAATTTGTGATGATACAGCTTGTACTTGTATATAACCACGTTTAACAGCATCACCTATATTTATTTCATCACCTGTTATTGGATGTATATAAACACCTTTTTTATGATCAAATAATTTTTGTTGTATACCTAGAATAATAAGATAATAATTTTATTTATTTTATATTTTGTATTTTTACCTTCTTGAAGACTATAAACTTTATCTGTACGTATATCAATAATACCAGTTATTAAATAAAAAACTTGTTCATGTTGATTACCATAAAATGATGATGGATGTTGATCATGAAATTTACCTATAATTAAACCTTGTTCGTATGCTTCAAGTATAGTCATTTGTTTTTGTGTAACTGAATGATAATAGGTTGTTATATTTGAATTTAATAGACCTATTTTAATAGCTTCATTAACACCTAAACGACGATTTGTAACTGGATCAATAACTTGTTCTATAATTAATGTTTTTCTATAACGTTTTGAATGTTGATCAATTAATTCTGTAAATATTAAACCTCTTTCAATTGCAACACTTATTGGAAGATTTTCACCTGTTACACTATTTACATAATAACCTTTAGCATGATCAATTATACCTTCATCAATAGCTAAACGTATAGGAATTTCTTGACGTGTTTTTGGATGTATAGCACTTTTAAGTGTATATGTTTTAGTTTCTTTAACTGTACCACGTTTATTTGTTGTTAATGTATCTTGATTTATTGTTGATTCAACTGGTAATGGTTGTGCACGTATATGTCCTTGAGCAATAGCTTCCGAAATAGATAATATTTCATTTGTTTTTCTATTAATATATTGTCCATTTTGTTTATCTAATATACCTAAACGTATAGCTTCTTGAACTGTTAATTCTTTATTATTAAGATAATCTCGAACACCTAATAAATGATAAGATCGTGTTTCACGTATTAATGATGTTGATATAACATATTTATCATTATGATGATTTGATGATTGTTGTAATGGAGGTTGTTGTTCAACGATGATAAAACCTTTTGTCATAGCATCATCAATTGATATTGATTCTTGTGTTAAATTATTTATATATAAACCATGATAAGGATCAAGAATTTTTGTACGTATGGCAATATTTGGATCAACAAATGTATTTAAACGATGATCAAATACACTTGAAATAATAAGTGATTCAGTTTTTGATATAATATTATATGATTGTGGGTCACCAACTTTAAGAATACCCATTTTTAATGCTTCACCTAAATCTAATTCTCGTGATGTAACACGATCGATAATATGATGATTATTTGGATTTATTAAACCACGAGAATAAGCTTCACGTAAATCGTAATTACTGAAAATGTAAAGAAAATAAATAAATAAATAAATAAACAAATATAAAAGAAACATTTAATGATTTGTTTTCTTTTCTTTTCGTTGCGTTGCGTTAGTTATAAAAAAGAAAAAAACAACATGAATGAATATGACTTCGACTTTTTTTCTTAGACGATGTGTCAAACTCAATTCATATGTATGTAACAAAGATTTTTTCTTTTTTATTTGAAAAGTAAGATAAAGAACAGACTTTTGTCTTATATGTATATATTACATCGATATATCAATTTCTTATTCATATGTTAAGCAGAAAATGAACGTGTTCTACACGCAACTATGATAGAATTCCATACATTATTAACTGAGCAACTATTACGTCTTTGCTTGCTTTTCTTTGTCCACTTATAAGAAAACAAACATATGCACGAAAAAAAAAAAGAAAGTCTGATTTCATAATGAAAAAACTAATATCTAAGCAAAACGTAATCCACGGTTTTTTCTTCTTCTTTTTTTTTTTTTTTATCTTATTCTTACTTACCGTTGTTCGAGCGTATCGACCACGTAGGCGCTACGCGAATCTAGAATATTTGTATCGATCGCTTCTTTTAATGTAATGGTCGTTGTGGTTGTAGTGGAGTCTGCGCCAACGGAAAAAGGACGATTATTCACCGACAACGGCGACGTAGAGAGAAGATTTTTGCTGTTGGTTGTAGTCGTAGTTGTATGTGGCGGCGAAGACGATGTAGAAGAAAAATGGTTGTGAGGGTAGCGATGTTGATCGGGCGGCGATGTAAAGGAAGAAAAAGGCAAAGAAGAAGAAGAAGAAGAAGAAAGAACGAATGGAAAAGGAGAAGAAAAGAGACCCGTTGACAAATCGAGATATTTGCTATTGACCGCATCAACAAACGAAACATTTTTTCGTTGTGTCATTTCATTGGATTTTATATTTGTTATTAATATATTACTTTTAATAATTGATGATGTTGGTTGTTGTTTTTCTATTATGAATCTTACTTTCTTATTTGATAGATCATTATCTATGCCAAATGATGATGATAATTCATTTCTTGGTATAACATATGTAGTTTCAAGTGAAACTGAATTGTCTAATGATGACAATGGATAATGATGATGATGACGATCGACAGTGACCTTTCTGTGTGACAAGTCAATAAAACCTATGAGAAAAATAACAGATTGTATGAAGTTATCATGAATCTTTCAATTTGCATAAGCATTCAGAGAGAAAGAGAAACAGAAGAGCATTAGATGTTTGTTCTTCACTTGAAATTTTTCTCCATTGACATATACGCTTCATTTTTACAATGACGAGAATATATAAATGAATGACGTAAAAAGGGACATGAAGAAATAATGTATATGAATGAATAAATCGGCAGCGTCCATATAACAACGGTCGACCGGACAATAGAGGAAGCTGTAGAAGAAATGTGAAACAGAGAGAAAAAAAAGAAAGAGCATGCACATTTAGCACACAAGCTTCGATTAGTTGTATTTTTTTACTGCTTTCACCCTCTCTTCATATGTACACACTTATACATATGCATTCACCATCCGTTTTCTCTCTCTCTCTCTCTCTCTCACTTTTCTTCTCAATATAAATATGACTGAACTAACTGACTCAGCGCCACATCCACACACTCATACATGTGACAAACGAAGAGATTAGATCTGTGTCAATATCGTCATTGCACATCTATCTTTCATTATAGTCTCTGGCTTGTGTATCGATTCGAATGATCATATTCAAGATACACAATTGTCAAGAAAAAGGGTGGAGTCTACGCGAATGTTATAACAGACATTCTATATTATTAGTGTCGAAACTAACTTAGGCATTAATGATAACAATAACTAGATGAAAGACTGTTGTATGATTAATATATTGCTTTGATTTAGTTGTCGAAGAGAGATGTCTGTTATCGTATAAAAAAAATATGTGTAAAAAAACAAAAGCCTAAATATCACTTATGGTAAGATAAATAGCTTTTGTTAATGCAAATATTCTCTTTTCTAAGATATTATTGTCATCAGCTGTTGTTTATTAGTATGTATATCTTAACAAATAAACATCGAATAATAAATATATCTATATACATACATATATGTACATGCATATATATATATATACTTTTGATCAAAATGTTCAATTATTGTATGCTTAACTTGATATCAAAAAATAGGACAGCATTATACACATGGATTAAATCAATGATAGGAGAAAGTTCATTTGAGCATCTCATTTAATCACAACTGAAAATGAACGAAGTGAAAGAAGGACGATTGTAGTATAGTCTAACCCTAGTCGATATAATTTGACCTTCTTCATGTGCATTTAATCATAAAAAAGATGAGAAAGAAAAAACTAAAGAGTGAAAATGTAAATGTGCTTGCTGCGATTGACCTTGTTCACAGAAGAGTAAAGTATCTTCTTATCTCATGTATATCTTATAATTATTCTTCTGCTTCTTCACATGTGTGTGTATGTATGTTTATATGATTATGTAGTAGATTTTTTCATTATAAAGCGGAATAAAAAAAAAAAAAAAGAGAAAATCTAACATCACAGATATAATATCAATCAATCTATCAAAGAACAAAGGTGATAAGCGATAAAGAAAACACAACATGGTCAATTACTTTTGATAATATTACTATCTTGATTACCTGTTTCATCACTACTTTGTTGATTCTGTTTTGCAGACGATGCTGAAAATGATTGTTCCTCTTCATCGGATGATGAAAAAAGAGATTCGGCAGTAGTATTATATCGAGATGCGATTGTACTACGATAAAGATGAACAATTGTTGATGCATAATCAAGAGGAAGACTAATTATCTAGAAACAACATTAATAAACAAGGAATGCATCATAAATCAAAAGAAACAATAGAGTATTTTATTACTTGTCCGATTGCATTATAATTTTTTACAAATGAACGTGTATATTCTTCCATATTAGAAAGAAGATTAGCATAATGTCTAATAAATAAAATAAAACACATTTTTCTTGTTTATTTTCAATATTTTATTTTATTTTTTTTACCGATCAAATTCTTCAACTTGATTTGAAATAGCTCGAGATGCACGTTGAACAGTTGATGTATATTGTGGTCGTTTATTAGAAATTGATGTATTAATATTTGAATTTGGATCGCGTAATGATACACGAAAATGTTTCAAATTTTTGTTATACATCTACATGATGATGAAATGTTTATTTTTTTATATATAACAAAAAAGAAATTTCTACATGTAAAAATATACATTTCTATATAACGTATAAAGGAACCTCTTCAAGTATCAAGTCACTTTTCAACTGAGATAGGGATTATTTAATGCAATATTTTATTGAGGTAAGGACCGAAGGCAGGTGCACCTCTTCAAAAATCAAATTGATCCGTCCAGACTTTTAAATTACCCCTTCGAAAGAGAAATTTTGAATGAAAGATTAATTTGATGAGTAATATAAAGAGCAAACATGATTTTGGTTTTATGGGCTTTCGTTCTATGGTATCGAAGTTTTACTAACGAGGAAACTATCCCAAGTAAAGTTCACTGTTTGAACTCATATTGGACTCATAGGCAGATCTCAGTGCGGATAATAAAAGTCAAAAAAGATTCATGTCCACTGGCACCCAATTAAAATCGATGTATTGGGTTTTCAATCCAAAATTTTGTCTATTCGTAGGTTTAAGGAATTAAAATATTCTGAAAGTTTCAACCAAAACAAATGTTTCTTTGTCAAGATAATGGATTTCCAAGAAACAACTCTTTGTAACAAAAATCGAATTCACTGCAAAATTCAGTAACTCGACAAAGAAACATTCTTTTCTACTGAAACTTCCAGGATACACTAAGAGTCATTAGATCTGTCTATAAATAAAAAGTTAGATCAAAATTTTTGTTATTCGCTCTACCGGAGAGGACCTAAAAAAACGAGTCAAAAATCCAATGAATCGGTCATAACTCGGCACCAAAGGACAATAGAAGACGAGCGTTTTTTATTTTTACTATTTCTACTAAGAAGTATCTGTCGACTCCAGATGAGCTGAAACAGCTCAATTGTTGCAAGGCCACAGTTCCCATCAGACCTCACGCTAAAGAAAATACTGCATCTAATGAATATCGTCTCGATCGCAAAACCGATTTAACACCCGAAAAAGTTTCCTCATTAATTCCATTTCTCTCTTTTTATAAATTAACCTAGTTTTACCTTAACTTCTTGTATAAGTTTGACCGCAACATCATTCATATGTTCAATTGATTGTACTCGAGAAAGAATATCATTAAACAAATCCTAAAATTAGAATATGTAAAAACAAAAAAGTTTTTTTTTTTCTAAAAATTTTATTATCGTACAATAACAATTTTTGACATTCTTTGAAGTTTTTCCATTTCATTTGATATAGCTTCAAGAGTTTGCATTCGTCTTTCAATAAGATGAAGTAGACGTTTTTCTTGTTCAAATAATTTTCGAAACGATCGATTCGTTTCAATAACTCGTTTAACCGATCGTTTTCTACAAAGAAAAAAAAATATATTATTTCATAAAAAAAAAAAAGGAAAACAAAAATCAATAAAACCTTTGAATTATTTCTGATATGATTTGTTTCCAACGTGATGATAAGTGTTCACTAATATGAATTAATTTGTCATTACCTAATTGTTTACTTTGCATGAGAAGGTCTGTTGTTGACTTCTCAAGTACTTGTGAATGATTATGTAATTCATTAAGATCATTTAATTGACGATGAAAATCATTTTCATCATCGATAAGTGATTTTTGAGATATTAAACGATTTTCTAATTCAATAATTTGAGACGTTAAAGTATTTAAAAGATTTAAAGCAGTTTCAGCAATAAACAATCTAAATGAAAATAAAATAAAACCATATTGATCATATATGAAAAATATTGTTTCTTTTTTTAGAACTTTTATTTACTTATCAGAATAATCTTTTGATGTTGTAAATAGATTTTGTACGTGATCTGATGTTTGATTAACCAATGAACGTAATTCATGATGTGATATTGTATTATATTCTTGTCGTATATGATTACGAATATCTTTAATACGACTTGCTTGTGAAAGAAGATTATTTTCAAAATCCTAAAATAAATATTAAAAAAACAAAAAAAAATAATTCATTGAAAAGAAAAAAAACAAAATTATTTTTATATCTCATTCCTCTTCTTTGCGAATAACTCGTGTCGAGAATATATTTGTATCAAGTGGGACATGTTTTATACGTGTATTTGCTATTGGTGGTCTAGGAATAGATCGTTTATGAATATTTATTGAATTTGAATAATTATTTTTATTAAGTTGATCATTTGAACCACCACGTACAATTGATCGTGTTTCAATATATGTTATATTTGATGGACCTAATGATGTTGATCTTTGACTATTCTCATCAAGTACAGGACAAGAACCGTAATGTTGATGTTCTTTAGTCATATGTCTTCGATGATAATGTTCAGATTTTTCAGTGTTATGTTCACGATGATGTCGATGATGATGTTTATGATGATGGTGATGATGTGGATTATCAAATTGTATGCGTACGTTAATACCACGTTCATTAGCTGTTACTGTTGGTGGTTTTGATAGGACTCTATCTACTGATGAATAACGCACTGGTAAAATACGATAACTAGCACTGCAAGCTGAACTTGTTGAAGAGAAACTACTGTTCGATGATGTTCGCTGAAGGTATGTTTTATGGTGTGAGTCAGTGTCAGACAAGTAATAATCATTGGTGTTATTACAAGCAAAATGAATCGGCAAATGTCGACATGTTGTCATTGATGAACGATGATTATTACGCTGATCAGCGTATGAAGAAGAAAAAGATCGCTGCATCACTTGTTTGCAACTGATGGTCTAATGAACACAAGTTATCAATATATGCACACGATGATGGCAATTGAAGGCATATGGTCACAAACCGTTGTTATTATTCGTTAAATAACCAATGTTACCGTTAACATGAGTGGTATCAACAGATTCTTCAGTAGTTTTTTGTTGTTGATGAGATAGCGTCTGTCTAATGGTATTTTCCTTATTTTCTATTTGCGGAGACATTTATACAGACAAATAATACAAAAGAAGAGGAAGGAAAAGTCTTATCGTCTTTTTCCTCAAAAAAAAAACCCAGGGCTGATTACTATTGATGACCTGTTCTATTATCTTTTATTTATCTCTTTTTTTTTTCTTGTAGGTTTTTTTTTCATCGTTAACAAAGGCAGCTGACTGTCTTTTTACTATATTGATATTTAGGTTTACAATAGATAGATACATATCAACAGTTAATAGTTGATAGCTCAAGTACATTTTTTCATCGTTCGGATTTTTTTTTATTTATAGAGAAAAAGGCCGTCTGTTTTTTTTTTCTTGAAAATCACATATGGTTTCTGATTGAATAAATCATGCATAGTCTAACCTTATGTTGCTTATGCAATGTAAGAAAATCATCCTTAGTTGTTAATAAATCAGTTTGTAATAAATATATTATACGTTTTTGAAGTAATTGACCAAGTATATTCAAATTTGAATCAATCCCATGAAGTTCTTCAATTAAATTGGTTACATTAGATGGTATTGAATCTAAACAATAAATTTCATTAGAACTTCAAAGTATACAAATGAACAACCAACCAGTATGCTTCGATTGTGATAAATTAACATCTTGTCTAAAATCTCCGGTTATAATAACATTTAGTTTTTCAATATCAGTTGACGGAGACAAACGAGTCTGGAAATAAAAAGAAAACACATTAGATACAATCGATCTTGTTTGTTTTGTAATTATCAAAAATTATTTAAGAACTTTATTATCCATACATCCAAATTTTCTCTTTAGGAAAGGCGATTTAGAAGTCTACGAGGACGAATTCAATGTTCGGAGCACTGGCGCCCGACGGCACCAGATAAAACAGTTATCTTTATCAACACATTTCTTTCTGAACAGTTTCACTCAACAAAAAAAGCTTGTCCTAGAGAGAAATAAATAAACATGACATTGATGACACTGTCTGACATTTTGAAAACAAACGTTATTGTTAGTACCGATGTCAAGCAAAACGCTTTTGATTATCGAATGTGGGTGTATGTATTAGGCTTTTCTACTTGCACATCCACATACACACAGTTACATTGGCCAACAGTCACCAAGGACTTGATGCAAATTTTGCCACCTTCAATGCTTTATATGAAAAATGTTTTTTTTTGTCATCAAATGAATATTTCAAAATGATTAATAAGACATTACAATAATATTTATCACCATTATATTATGAATTATGTTCTTATTTGTATTATTAAGGTGTTGAGAATTCAAAAATACTTCGAAAATTTTCGATTTCGATTTATTTCATGTAATTGAATAGAGAACATCGAGTTATCTATGGAAGTAAAGTTTTGTTGGAAAAGCAACTAAATTCTAAATATCATTATTAGAATTACTCATTATCACAGATATGTAAATATTACTTTTTTTATAGAACATTATAAGGGTAATATCCTAATTCTATCGATAAAATTGACCTAAGAAAAACTGTATGTACATGAGATTTCGTTTGTCTACTTTCTTTGCAGAATTCAGCAATAACCATTACAATTTTCTACAAACAACAAATATTTATACAGCTGTGATAACCAGTGACCCTAATCATGATATTTAGAATCTCGTTATCTGTCGAATATTACAAAGAAAAACTTGTTTCCCAAAATTGGAAAAGTAATTTTTCATAAATAACTCGATGTATTCTATTTAACGATACTGAATAAATTGGAAACAAAATTTTACTAAAATTTTGATTATTCGATATCTTCCAATAATTTTCTCTAATATACAATTCTATTTGTCTTTCTTTATTAAAATACAATGATAAGAGGAAAAAATTCTATAGATGAAGCAGAAAATATTAATTAATTATTCTTAATTTTTCAAAGAAAGATAACCAAACAGTCTGAAGGTTATTCATTCCGAAGACAAATATCTTACAAAACAATCTCTATTGCTTTTTTTGTTTCTTTTATGGTAAAATGTATGCTATTTTGTTTGTATGATGTCATCAGTAATAAACATCAAGGACTATTCTTGTGTTTAGGTCTTTATGACACATCCAAAATTTTCCACAAACAATAACCTTGAGGATATCAGCTCGAAAAGTTTGTTATTCTATTGAGCTGCTAAATATACTACTGAAATACCTTGATTTTTATTGATTTCCTTGATTCAGATTTGTTTTTTTGCTTTTGGACGATTGTATCCTTTCTGTTTCGTACATGTGTTTGTTCTCTTAGATAATTGTATATCTTTATGTTTATTCTAACAGAAGCAATAAGAACAATAATTTAATCTTAACTATTGAAAGAATAGATATTTCAGACATGATTTAATTTTGATAAAAAACAGATTAATTTTATTGACATATTTTCTAATCGAGCAAGTTATTTAATTATTCAAATGAAGTAAAATGCCATTCGATGAAATTTATTATTATAGAATAAATTTGAGATCTATCATTATGAATTAAACTAATTCTTTATAATATTATTTCACTTGAACTAAACTTAATTTAAAAATATTTGCACTAGTAGAATAATTACCATACTTAATCATATATTTCAATAATACTCTTCTGGAACTTCAAACAAGTGACATATATATGATGCTTCTGACATATATTTGTTGATTGAGTTTTTTTTTTCTTATGAAACTTTTTGGCCGGTTCAACATTATTAGATCAATATGGTTAAGAATACCAAGAAGAAATTTCCTTTAAGCTTTTTTTTTTTCTATCTCAAGCTGAATTAAGCTATGATTGATGATGTCTGAAGTTTGTCAACATCAGCCTTTCGAAACTGTCATTTATTGCAATCATCATCTTTGCTTTTTTCTTTCAATAAAGATTTTATAATTCTATATATTCAATTATATTTTGAAGAAATCGAGTTATACCATACTAATGGCGGATATAGACGGGAAGAGCATTGAGTACGATTGCTAGTTGCTTTTGAAATATTGTTCGATTTTCTCAGTCAGAAAATCTCAAAAATAATACTTTTATTAATCTCTACTCTTTTTTTAATTATAAATAAAAAAATTCGATTCCACATGAGATTTTCTTTATCTACTTGCCTGTGGTTTTGATATTGAATGAAAACCATTGGATATTGTTGATGATAAAGTTAAATGAATATTAACACGTAAATTTAATTGATGAATACGTTCAAGAAGATTTTGAGTTTGTTCATTTGATAATAATAATGTTTGGCAATGATTTAATATTTGATCTAATTTTATTTGTATTTCATTCATATGATTCATTGTTGAAAGAGTATCAAATTTTTTTGACTAAAATAAAAATAGATAATGTTTAAACTTTTTAGTAAGAAAAAAACAAATGAATTTTAACAAACTTTTATTTCAATATTTGTTATATCACGTTCAATTAAATCTAAATCAATTATTAATTTTTTGTATTTTTTAAGATCATTTTCAATTCGATGAAGACCTATTTCAAGTTCATTCCAAGCTAAATTTATTGATTCAATATCAGGTTGTAATGATTCATTGAATTGTAAAGTCTAAAAAATACAAAACAATTTCGCACGATAAGATCGGAATTTTGCCAATTCTTAGAAGCTTTTTAAAAAATATATATACAACATGAAACATCATGTTATTCTCCACTTAGTGACTTTGATTTTTATGGATGATGATAGGAAGTCGATATTGCTCATCAGTTTGTGCATCCGGAGTAGACGCGTCATTACGAATTGTCACGAACAACTTTTTTCTATCTATGAATATTTTTCTTATTAGATACTGCAGTTTGATGAGCTTTTCTTCGATCTACAAAACTTATATAGACACTTGATCAATTCTGTTTCTTCGATGAGAAAAATAGATAGTTCAAAATGTGGAAGAAACAACGCTAGTGCGACAAATTTTTCTTTGCAACAAGAAAAAAAAAACATACATTCGTGAAGCATTCTCAAACATGATGTATTTGTATTCTGTAATTAACACATGTTATACATTTCTCAAACTATTAGAATTCATCGGATCCGTATCCGACGGACTCTATAAAATATCCTATTTTCGATTAATTTCAAGTTCTTACTCAACCATTTGTGCAAAAACTAGTACTTGAAATGAAATTTCGACATTAAAATAGAGTTGAGCATGAAAAACTAAATTGAATAGTATATTTTGCGACGCGAAGACTTCTGCACTTCCTCTTAATACTTTTCTTTTTAAAAATATATACCATTCGATTCAGTTTTTGATACTGAACTCAATTTTAATGACAAAATTTCACTTCAAGCATTGAGTTTTACGAAAATAGTCGAACAAGCGCCTGACATGAACTCAAAAGAAGATGTTTTACTGAAAATTCCTAATTTCGGTGATTTTCGAAACTTTTTCAATAATTAAATTTTGTAAATGAAATAATGACGCAATTTTTTAAGCATGTTTCTTTTTGTTGCAGAGAAAAAGCGATCACATTATCAAGAGTTAGTTGCACTACTACCACTTCTACCACAGTCTGAGCCATATATTTCTGAGTGGGAAAAGAAAATTTATTAATGGTATAGATGAGTTTCGTAGAGCGAAGAACGGCATATCAAATCATAGTATTCAATTTGAAAACTACCCATTGATAGAAACAATTCGTTTGTGATAATTTTTAATGAAGTGTTCACTCCGGATATACAAACGGATGAGCAATATCGACTTTTTGTTATTATCAAAAGTCAAATCAATCTCATACTTAGGTGAAGAACAACATGACTTTTCATATTTGACATTTTTTAAAAATCTTCTAGAGGATAACAGTTTCCTTATATTATTGTGGGAGCTTTCTTATCAAGATTTAATGTTCTTTTACCTTAAGTTCAATATCAATCGATCGTAATTGATGTAATAATTGATTATATTTTGATAATTCATCATGTTTTATTATTTGTAAATTATTTTCAAATGTTTGAAATTCTTCGACATTTCTAAATTTGACTTCACGATTTAAAAGATCTAATTTTCTTTTTATCCATTTAAGAAGATCAGATGCAATATTTGTATATCTCAACGATAATTCACCTTGAAGTCGTATCTAATAAAAACGAAAAAAATTATATAAAATATTTATTCAAAAATAAAAACAAACTCGATCATGTTCTTGTCGTAATGGATGCATTGGTATTGTTGGACAAGCTTTATATAGATAGGCGATATATAATAAAATACTCTTTTCATCAGGTTCATCAGTATCGACATCTAAATATTGATGAAAAAAAAAAAAAAACAAATGTCTTGTTTGGTTTTTTTGGAGTTGATAAACTTACCTTCCGGATCGATAAGTTGTGTAATTCCATAATGTTTTTGTGCAAATTCAAAAGCTTGAGTAAGATTTTCTCGATTTGAATGACAATATGCTTGTTTGATATCAATTAAATGTGGACTAAAAAATAAGAAAATGATTGTATAGGAAAAAAAAACTTCGTGTTCGAAAACTAACTTCTGTCGATGAAGTATAGCAAGAAATGCTCGACCATTACGCCATGAATGTGTAAAATCTTCAATATAAATTCCTGGATAACCTTGACATTGTTGACGAGCCCATACTAGTAACATATTGCGATAATTTAATGGTACTTGATCGATGGATAAATTTTTAGACGAATTTTTTATTGATATTGATTCAGATGATGGTAACGGTTCGCTTATTGGAATAGATGGTATTGTTTCTTCAGAATTTATTGGAACATTCTCATCAGATGAAGGTACTGTTAGATCAGAAAACTAGAATGAGAATTAATTTGTAAGAATAAAAAAAAAGAACAAAATTTCCTTAGAAAATGATTGAATAGGGATTAAAATGTGTATTTTTCAAAATTCAAATTTGAAAACTGAAAATCTTAGAATCAAACTCAATCAATTTGATAAGTCATGCTCTCTTAAAATTATATGATCTATTACCAAAAAATAAGGTAGGACGATTCGAATCTAGGACTTATCAATGAAAATTTATGATTGTTTTAATGAAACTTTTACTGACGTGACAACTACTCGTCATTTGAGTAGTGTTTCATCTAGATTTCGTTTCACGAGTGGGCGAGTCGAAATTTCGGGTGGGCGGCGCCCACTCGGCCCACCCAGTAGATAAATCACTGCGTTTGAGCTCATATTGAACACACAAGAAAGTTTCGATATGATTAAAAAAAAGCTTAAAAGAATTCGTGCCTATGAGCCTTTGTAACTGAGTTATGACCGCGTTTACTGAATTTTCAACTTGAAATCTTGCCTAGAGATAGATCTAATGACTCGTAGAATATTCTGAAAATCTCAGATGAAAAACAGTGTTCCTTTGTTGAGATATTAAATTTCCAACAAATAGTCTCTCGTCACAAATATTGAGTTTCATTGAAAATTTAATAATTCGACAAAAGAATCTTTGTGTCCACTGAAACTCGCATAATGTTTCGAGAGTCATAATGCTGATTTATGTGCGAAAATTTAGTGTAAACGGTCATAACAAGGCTCTCAGAGGTCTATGAGAAAAAACTCTTTTAAGATTTTCCTAGCCTAACCGTGACATTGCTGAGTTCAGTATGAGTTCAAATGAATGAATTATTACTAGACTAATTCATTCATGAGAGCAAGGAATTCTCAAAAAAATCAAAACAAGGAGTTTCGAGCTGAAATTATGCCTTTAGATATGGTTGATAGTCATAAGATAGTGCTGAAAGTTTCACTGCTTTTTAGAAGTTCAATATCTCGAGACAGACATGTTTATTATCGTTGAAGCTTTAGTAACTATCTAATTATATTTAAAGCCTGTCAATAGGCAAAATTTCATTAAAACAGTCACAAATCTTCATGAATAAATCATGAACTCGAACTCTTTTAAGCTTTTCCTACAATGAAAGGTTTTGAGCTACCAATGGCATGCATTGAGTGAAATAAGCGGGTTTTTAAGTATTTACAGTACGTATCAGATATCCATAAGTCAAAATTTTAACATTATTCATTTACTGTTTCCATGGTGGTTGAATAGAACTCATCGAGTTGCATAGGAAAAGTGTGCTTCAAGCTTAAAAATAAGAGTTTTTAGATTGATTTTCGTTATATTTGACAATAGTAGCACCTTGAACTTTTTTTTCATTAATTTTTTTAAGTTTGAAACCTACTTTTTCTTATGCAAATTGATGAATTCTATCCAATCATTACAAAAAATAGGAAAATATATAGTGTTAAAATTTTCACTTATGGATATTGTACATTTACTATGAGTACCTAAAAACTTCATTATCTCGGTTGATACATACAATAGGTACCTCATATTTTTCATTTGTTAGTTCGATAGTAAGAGCTTTAATTTGATCCACATGTATCCAAAGCTCTTTACTGATGTACGACCCCTTCCATTGTTTCTCTCATAGGAACCTACACGTAGCCATGTTAAGAAGTTGAATGACATCTGACACCTGGATATATTCCCTCATCAATCCTAATATAAATGAACATTAGGACGTGCTATATTTGATAAATAATCTTAACTATCTATTCATAAATTTCTCTGACCTCTATTCTTTTTTTTTATTGTTCTTGATTGCTAGCCTAATTAACTTACTTGAAAATGAAGAATAATACGCCAAATGAGACCTAATGTCAATTTTGGATTACCATTAACTAATTCTTCAGGACGAATATTTACCAGACGAATCTAAATCTCCATTAAATAAACAAAAACATCTGTGATATTTCTTCTTACTCACATTATGATCTTGTTCAAGACATTGAAGACATCTTTCAATATTTCTTAATGCATGAAATTTTGATGTACCTCGTTCACGGGGCTACATAGAAAAAAAAAAAGATTTCTTTTTGAGAAAATTTTTTTCTGCCAACGAACAAAATAATAATAAACTTACAATTGTTTGATTAGTAAATATTTCTAATAAAGATAATAGTAAATGTCCATCTCTTAAATCAAGATATAAATCATCAACATATAAACCATTTTTTTGTAACAAATAAAAATTCATCCATTTTGTAAATGTTTTCTTTTGTACAGAATCACGTTGATCAGCTACTTTTAAAACACGTCGATCAGCTGGATCCAAAGCAAATACTGATATTGGTTTTTCTAATATCCAATCTTGATCATCAATTTCTTGAAAGAAACTATTATTATTATTATTATTATTATTATCATCCGTTATCATTTCTGTTGGCATCTAGAATAAGAAGATAATAGGATGAATAACTTTTAGAGTATAATATAAATAAAGAACAGAAACAATCTGGCATCTCAGTCAGATATAGTGAATAAAGATGAACGAGAACATGAAGAAAAGAAAAAAAGGATAGAAAGGAGAAAAAAAAAGAGTAATGATGAAAAATGTCTACGTGCTTTAGTTTCATAAAATGATACGACCTTTCGACCGTTCTATATACAAAAGCTTCCGTTCATTGATGTTTATTTTGATGAAATACGAGTGTGAGGTGTTAAATCAATTGATTGTTTACCAAAATCTTCTTTAGTATTTGTTTTAATATTAGATATTCAAACAAACAATCAATAGCACTGTACTCTCATACTTACATCAATTTCATTTTTGAGACAAATAAAAAGAAAACATATCTCTCAACAATACTTATCATTATTTGATCGTTCGCTTATTGAAAAGACAAAAACAATAGCGCCAGTTCAATGAAGTGGTAGTGATTATAGTAATAGTTGTATACATGTGCATACATGCAAACGACATAAATGTATACATAAGACAAAGAAACATTTGGCCTATAGAATAAATAATCCGAATAAAGCCAATAAGATCAATCCGATTTCGATGGTGATAATAAATTATTAAGATTGTTAGCAAAGATTAGCTGAAGGATAAATTTGATTCATGAGATGATATAATGAACATCAGAAACACTTTCGATATAAAATATTAACACCTTTAGTTCAAAAGAAATCCTCATTTAGATAACCATAGTTTTAGATCTAAAGTGCTTTTATCAAAAGAAATAATGAAAGTATCAACTTTTACAACTCTATCGAATAGTTTTCATTCAATTGATAAATGTCATCACACCGATCGATCAGTAAATGTGAATGGAACAACAATTATTTTCCGCTTCATTGTCAATATTTAACGTTGAAAAATGTGATATAAATTACCTAGAGAAAGAATAATGAACAATAAGAAAAATAACATTACGTTAGAAAGTTTTCTCTAACTAAGGAAATAATTATTTATCTTTTTTTCTATTAATTAATCATAATTTCAAATTCTCAAATATTGTTACTGAGATGTATAATTGAATGTTTTCTTTTTTTGTATACTAAGAATGTCTTTCACATAAATGTGTTAATTGATTAATAGCATTGATAATAGAACAAATAACACAAGGTCTTGACATCTGTCAATGTTTGATCTTATTGATAGATGTGATTGTTTATTGAATTTTTAAAGGAAGAATTAAGTTTTCAGACAAAATAAGTACTCAAGTGAATTGATAATGTATTAGAATCAAAATTTTGTGCTCTTTCAGAATATATGTTTAGAACTTTCCTGTAACGCTTGACTTTTGAGCTATAAGTAAGTCCTGATAGAACACAACAAGAATTTACGCAGAAGCAAAAATTTCATTCTTCTGAAGATAAGTGTAGAGCAAATAAGATCTGTGAACGTATAGTACTTGAAGTTGGTCTCTATTCTCCAAAATGACGCAAGAATAAAGATTTTTAATTAATCTGTTAAAATCGAAAAAAATAGACTTTTTAAAAAGCTTTGACTACACTTTTACAATTTACAAAAATCTATCGCTTTATGGAGAATTATTTTCTAATATATTTGAGAAAATTTTATGGCATGTACCGAACAAGTTCCATCCCAGGTTAAATCACAGATAAGTTCTAAGCATATTTTTTAACAGAACACAAAATTCTGATTCTAGTACACTAGTAATGTGTTTAAATACGTGAAAAACAGTATACTTTATACACATATGTATATATTTTTTTTTGAAAACATACATGTCTCAATCAAGAAACAAAAACTGGAATAAAAAGTTTTATTATTTCTTAAAGATAATGCATGGATTTTATTAGAAGTAAATGTTTATTTAATATTTTTTATATATTTTAAAAACATGGAAGTTATTGTAAAATGAACTATTAATTCGATAGTAAAACAAACGAAATAGAATGTATGTGTTATTTACTGATATTTTATGTTGCTTTTGAAACAATGTGGAACGGAAGTTGTAATAAAATGATCGATGACAAGTTATATTTGCAACTGTAAAATAACATTCAGAGTAAAAGATAAAATATTTTTATCATCTAAGATGCCTGTTGTTTTGTAACTCGTTTAATCCACTAGAATATAATTTAATAAATCCATGTCGCACCAATTAAACAGAAAACATCCAAGCACTATTGTGTAATTAATATTCGATTTTCTGTTGACTACTGAAGACCTTTTGCAATCAAACAGCATTGACGTCTTTCCAAGAAGTTAGATCGATCTTGACTACAGAAAAAAGAGTATAATCTATGATTTCGGAAGTTAGAATTTTTACGTCAGTTTACTTGTCATTATTTCGAATACTTCAAGAGTGTATGTTTACTTAAATAAATGCAATCGACAAGGCTAGTAATCGAAATATGATCGATATGTTCTAAATAGATGAACATTCACAATGATAATGATATTGAAATATTCCAAATATAGACATTGTTTTGACTTGTATTTATAGTGATTGTGGAAATATACCATTGTGAACAATTCATTGAGCTCTACACATTGAAACAAACCCGATTGAAAATAAAGATTTATACTTCGAGACCTTTTCTAGTGAATGAAAGAATATATCACGTAACGAAAAAATATTTGAAGCCATATTTAGTTTCATAAATCAGTAGACTGAAGTCGACTATGTTTTGTAATTACTGACCAATGTATACTATTTATTACTGTAAGAGTGATATCATACTGAATGATTCAGTATGAGTGAAAAATTCATGGAGGCTTTATATTGAAAAATTGTTTTCTTTACCTAATCAAATACACTCAATAAACTTACAAGGGGCGTTTCAAAAGTCTTTTTCATCAGGAATTCAATTCCATGTAGTTGAGATCTGACGAATATGATAGATTTGGATGTAGTTTCATATGATATTTTGCCACAAAAATCTATTGACATGTCGGGCTTTCTGTGATCTTGCGTTTTCATGACGAAGATTCAGACGTTAAAGAGTAATCTTTTATTTCTTTACTAATATAATTTCAAAATTAGCGCTAGACCACTATTGACAAGCTAAATTTCTTTTATTAACTCATAATGGTATAAGATAGAAATTCGTCTCTTCAAATCTATTGAATCAATGGCGAGCCAATCAAATATGAAACTATTTTCAATCATCAATAAGTTGACAAAGCATACATTATCTGAGATGTTGAAAAATAATCTATTAAAATCAATGAAACATACTGATTACTGTACTGATCAGAAGGTGTGTTCAGTTTCCTCATGCTCATACTCAACGAGCACGACTTTTCTTGTAAGTTAAACCAATTGACTAGTTATGTAAAAATATACTTTGACAGTGTTATTGTGAAAATCCAAAATACATGTGGAGCATACTGTAGCACGAGTCCCAAAAGGATTCTGTCGGATAAGAAGACCATTCTTCATTCGAAAAACTACTAATACCGTTTTGTACAACAACTCGTAACGTATCAGTTTTAATGTTCTGAGAAATCAAACACCGATTAAACGATATTATAGCAATTGTGAGTAATATGATCTATTATTAGAACTCAATATGTTCCCCAACCAACCTGTATCAAATTTCATTGAAAACTACTTCCAATATAGTTTTGTCTTGTCTTCAATTGTATATATTTAATAATACTCATAATAGCTTTCTTCACATTCAAAATCTTATGACTTTTATTAGGTTCTGTAAATTTTGGTTTTTATAATGTTTTTAATTCTTCCGTACTACTTCTGAAGACAGAGACGATCAACCATGAAACTTTCTAAGTAACTGTGTACTATGAAACTTTGTAATTATATCAATTGATTGTCCTGTCATTTGAAATGCCTGATGGCCAAATCGGTCAATGAATGTTTTAAAAAGACCACTTTTGATTCCGTAAGGCTGAAAAACTCATATATTTTTCTGTACTTAAATTTTGAAAAATTGACCTTTTGTAACATTGATTAGCCGACCTAACTATTAGACACTTTAATTTAGAGACCAATCAATTGATTTAATTACAAAGATTCTTAGAACGCTTTTGATCACCTCTCCTCAGGAGTAGTATCGAAGAATTAAAAACATCATAACAGTCAAAAATTAAAGAACATAATAAAAGTCATAAAGTCTTTGGACATGAAGAAAGCTATTATAAGTATAATCAGATACAAACGATTGAAAACTAAACTGTATAGAAGTAACTTTAAACAAAATCAATATAGGTCGATTTCGATACATACTAAGACGTAATATACGTTCATATCATCTACAATTGTTATAATATCCTTTAATGAGTATGTGACTTCTTAGAACAATAAAATTTGACATAAAAAACAATTTCCGACATACTATTTGATACGTCACGACTTGCTCTACAAAACAATATTAGTAGCTTTTCAGATGAAGAGTAGTCATCTTATCTGAAAGGGTCCTTCTGTACCTAATTCTATATATATATATATGTTTGAGTATTATTGACATTGAAAGTATATCTGTTAGAAGAGCTAAGCAAAAAAAAAAGACTTTTGGCATATCCTATGAAACCAAGTCAGTCTAATACCAAGTATTACAAGTTGAATGACAAAGCCAAAAAAAGACAATAAGCATTCGAACTTAATACATTTTTTATGAGTATGTCCTCGATATTTATTGTTTATTCTTTTTTCATATGTATGAATTTTCTTTTTGTTAATTGTTGTTTAATTACAATCACAGATGACAAATAAAATCAAAAAAACAACAAAAAACAAAAAAACAATAACGGAAACAATAACCGTTCTTTTAAAGTTGATAACCATACTGTTGAAGTACAGCAAGATGTTTAGCAACTTGTGGTTTTGAAGCTATTTTTTTTGTTGCATCTGTTTTAAGTTTTTTCAATTCACGTTGTCGTAAATGATAATGTTTAGCCTTTATTTTTCGTTTTTTTTCTAATGTTGCAACAACAGTTTGATATTGCCAACCAACTTCACTTGATAATCGACCAAGTTCAGTAAAACGACGACGTGGTTTAAGTCGTAATGTACGTAAAGCACTTGGAACAACTAAACGTTTCTTTTTATCATATGGTGTTGGAATACCTTCAAAAGCACGTAGACGTACTAAGGCATGTTTACCACGTTCAGTTTTGTGTGGTACCATACCACGTACAATACGTGTAAAGATTTTTGATGGTGCACGAAAATGAAATGGACCACGTGATGGATTAATGTTACAACGTTTTCGAAGAAATTCCAAATATTTAAGTTTATTACGATAAAATGATCCACTAATATTAAGACCTTCGCATCGGACAACGACTACATTATGACCTTGTAAGATTGTTTTAGCGACTGTTGCGGCTAAACGACCAATTAAGTGGCCACGACCATCAATAATTATTGGTTGGGCACGAAAACCAATTGGTTGTAACTAAAATATAGAAAAAAAAAGTTTTTTTTTATCGTAATTATAATTTTCATTAAATGAACTTACAGCTTTCTTGCGTGCAAGGGCCGTTTTTGGCATCTTCTTTTTTTTTTGCTGTTATTTAATTGATCGAAAACAGTATCTAAAAAGAGAAATATTATAATTTAATATGGATTGTGATAACATAAGACAAGAAATTTGAAATAAACTAAGCTGAGAAAAGTAACTCAACTAAAATTTCTTCTGTAAAACAATAATAAATATCCTATTGATTATTTTGAATTCTATCATTTTGAAAAAAAAGAAAAAGTTTACTTTCATCTATCTATTCTATTCCACCTATTGACTCGAAAAGAAATAAATAAATAACTACGAACACTCGTCAGTATTTTTCTTATTGATTCTTTAACAACCAAACAAAATCTTCTTTCATTTACCAAATGTTCTCTCATACATGAATCAATCATGAATTTTAATTTAAATATTTCTCAATAAAAAATTTTTTTCATTAAAAAAAATTATGATTTTTCTTGTTTCAAAAAATAATTTTTCTAATTATTCATTTTATTTAAACATTGCATTTGAGTGACCTCTATTTAGTCCAATCAAATAATATTACTTTTTTTTTGTCTTGTCTATGTGTTTTCCGCTTGTTTATTACATATAAATATAAAGATTATTAAGCTCTCTTCATTATGTTCTCTATGATTTCTTTTAGAATAAGAAAAAAAAAAAACAAACAAGTAAATTGATCTGAAACTTTTATTTCCATGTTAATACGATTGATAATCTCTTTTATTTTAATTTATTCTTTTACTCAATCATTTATTTTCGCACTTCATTTACATGGACATTATTCAACAAAAGAATTTTTTCGTTTATTAACGAAATTTGGTATACAAAAAACTGATCAACATCGTCCAGATGATACATTTGGTTATATATATGGTAATATAACACTTGATTGTCCTATAAATAATTGTTCATTAACAAAAACAATTTTATTTCTTATTCTTGATTATGATTATTTTTTACCATTATATAAAAAACAACGTATGCAATCATGTTCTGATATGATGAAACAAATTCAAACAATTGCATTTCATAGACAATGTAATGTAGATGGTACAGAAGATTTTTGGCGTCATATACCATGCCAACAAGATCAATTATGTTCTGATGAAGATCAACCACATAATGTTATACATAATCAACAATTTACATTTAAAATACGTGATATTAATCAACCAAGGTTTGTTTTAGTTTTATTTTTAGATATTGAGATAGAAATACTGTCTTGTTTTTTTTTGTTTTTTCTTAAATTTGTCGTCAAAAACTAATGACATTAATGGGATTAAATCAAAGAAAAATATAAACAATTGTTGTTCGATGTGAGAAAAAAAAGAATTGTGGTAAACTTCTTCTCATAATAGTTTATGTCACCTTGGTTACTTCCTCTTTCGTAAAAAGTAGAATTTTTGTATAATTACATCAAAACATGCCTAGTTTTAGTTAAAAAAATTTTTTTTCCTACTCACTTCAGTTTTTAGAGAAACTCTTTTAATCATAAACTATGAAAGTAAATGAAACACAGCAAGAGATCTTTGAAAGGTTACTTGCTTGGCTATACCCAAGCAGACAAACTTTTGAAAAACGCGTTTAAACGCACAATCGGGAACCGCGATTGTCAGACATTAACGTTCATTAAAAAAACGCACGAAAACGCGTGTATTGGAGTTTTTTATAATATTTTGGGCGTCAAAACGGCAAAAATCTCAGTTCTTGAACGTTAAAACGCCTTGTTTTTCAATTCTACAATAATAGCACGTTTTAACGCTCAAAACATGAAGTTTTCGCCGTTTTGACGCCAAAAATGTTACAAAAAACGCCAATATACGCGTTTTCGAGCATTTTTTTAATGAATGTTAATGCCTGACAATTGCGGTTCCCGATTGTGCGTTTAAACGCGTTTTTCAAAAATTTTGTCTGCTTGGGTAATAGATGAATACGTGATTAAATGTCGAAACGTAAAAATGGTTGAAAAGCTTATTGTCGACAAAACATCGAACAAATCTCTTTCACCTGAAGATACATTTCGAGAATCTACCAAAAAAGTTGTAGATATGGGTGTAGATCTCTTTGTTTTTTATCCAAACCTCGGCATCATTACTTTCGACATTTACTTATTTCATCATAATACAACACCCGTGGATTTCTATGCTAGAGAGACGTTTGAATGTTTTTAATGGATAAACCTTCAGAAGGATATATATATATACATAAACGGAATATAGTTAGTTAATTCCTAACTAAATAGATTATATTGTTTGGAGTTTCTCTCCGTTGAACATATTCTTGTAAACAAGACATTATTTCTCAAGTCAATACATTTTTTTAAATGTTGTATGAATTTTAAGATTTTTTAACAAGGAGTACAAAAAAAAAAATCCTTATCGTTATATAATCGATAGAAAAAACGATAATTTTTTTTTTGTTTCAATAAAAGGTTATGATTGAAATATGAAACTTGTTCATTATAGATTTTGGTATTTAAGTTTAATATCATGTTATTGGGATCCAACAACGTGTCATTGGGAAAAAGTCGATGATAATATTCAAATAAATTATGATATATGGATTGTTAATGGTAATCCAGAAGCTAAAACTCGTGATAATCGTTTTGAATATCATTTTTCATTTGATATCTATGATCTTGTTGAAGTATATTCTATTTGTATATTATTCTATTTATTTATTCCATTACCTTTCCTTATAATTAAAATGCGTTCATTAATAGATATAAAGCATCCAATATTAATATCATACTTTTTATTTCAATTATTATTCTTTATTGGTAATACTTTAAATTTATTGCATTATTTTATTTTTGCATATAATGGTATTGGAGTTTATATATTAATACATATTGGAAATTTAATTACAATAATTGGTGAATCAATTCTTATTCTTTTACTTTTATTTATTGCTAAAGGTAAATGATTGATATATTATTTTATAAAACTCTCATTATATTTTTTCGAAGGAAAAAAAGTTTTGATGTCAGACTTTTGTTGTTCACATTCATCAGGATTTCCGATTGTTCGTATGGGTGAAAGAGAATAAGAATTCGACAGAAACTGTCTTCATATAAATGTCTGTCAGAAACAGAAAAAGATTGTTTTTCTCTCGTGGTTTCCAACGAAATTTTTGGAGAGGTAAAGTTCTTATCATCCGCTCTGTCATTGCTAATCTTGTCTCCAACTTCTTCTGATAGCAACGGACATTGAATATATGCGTGTTAAAACTGAGGTCAACATGACTGTCTACTTTCTTACAATTCCTAAACAACATGAACAACAATATTTCAAACCCTCCGTGGTAGACGAATGACTGCGAAGGGTTTATGAATGTTCTATAGAGTGCAGCGCTGAATGTTTGCGCACATAAATGTTTGTATTTTTACGATGTCAAGGACGTTGGATTGTGATTCACTGATTTGTCATAGTCGTCATATAATCAATACCAGTGTCCCTGAACTTGCCAAAATCTATAATAGTGCGTGAAAAACCTGCAATAGATATAATAGATACATATAACAGGCTTATTGGTCATTTAAATAAATAGCTAGAATAACAATAATGTTAATCTCTTATCTTCATCGTGATTCTAAAGAAAGCCACTGATAAAACGAGAGGTGAACAATTGCTGTCGGATTCAAGTTTGACGGAATTCTCAGGTTATATCAATAGTATGAATAGATCGATCAGAGATACTCTCATTTGGTCACTCAAGTGAGAATTACGAAAACAATATCTTGACAAAAATTCTACCCAAGGCATTTTCTAAATCTGATGTATTTCGACGAAAAAACCATTGTTGAGAGTTCAGAGACATTTCAGTTCGTATAATGTGAATAACATTTATGCTCAAGTGATATGGACGCTGGAAAGTCCTTAGTGATTCTTCTGTATTTGATTATCTCTTCTCTATCGAGCTTTTATGCAAATTTTGAATGGAATTAATACTACTAATTGATGCTAAAGAACTTCTATGTGCACTTCAAAGAAATTACACTATAATAAACTATTGTTTTATATTTAATTATAGGTTGGTTAGTAAATACACCGGTCCTTCGTCAAGGAAAAAAGACAGTTATGTTATTTGTTCTCTATACAATAGCTTGTTGTTCGTGTTATATATTAAGTATAATGACGATAAATCCAGTAACGGATTCAAATCATTATCAAACATTTGCAAATTATTTTTCATTATTATTTCGTTGTTTTGTAATGCTTTTATTTGTATTTGAATTAAAAGAAACAACACAAGAAGAAAAAAATTTAGAAAAACTACAATTTTTTCATCATTTTGGTGCATGTTGTATGGTAAGAAAAATTTTTACAACTGAACAAAAAAAATTTATTTTTTTTTTTATTAATTATTTTAAAAACAAAAAAAAAAAGGTTTGGTTTATTTATCCAACAGCATTAATATTTATAATGTCATTTGTTACAGAACTATATCGAGTTAAATTAATAATAAGTGTTGTTACATTAGTTAATTTTTTAAGTATATTAATTATTTCCTACATACTTTTTTCTCCTAAAACATTTATAAATTTACCAAAACTACCATCAATTAAACATGACGGTGATATATTAAATAAAACAATTGATACAAATGGTTATCATAAATCAATTTTAACAGAGCATGATGATGATGATGATGAAGAAGAAGAAATTGAAATCTATGGACCATCACATCTTTTATTAAATAGTTCGAATCAACGTAGCTGATACATATTTGTTTTATTCTTGTTCCTTTTTTGTTTCCTTGTTTTGTATATATAAACAGTGAACAACAATGACTTATTCGATTAGAAATGTCTTTCAAATTGATGATCTATAAAAAAAAAAAAAAAAGAAAAAAGAAAAATCATTATTTCATATGTTCAAATGGCATGTTCTTGTTTTGTTTTTGTTTCTTTATTATTTATTTTCATTTATTATTGTTGTATTTGTATTTACTGAAATTTAACGATGGTATGTTTGATTTTTTTTGTTCGCTTAATTTTAGATTATTGAAAACAATCTCTACCGTGTCTTTAATATGGATAATAAATGATGACTAATACAAATGATTCTCATTCATCTTCATCATCAATAACAAATTATGACATAAATGGTTTGTTTTATGATTTTGTTTATGTTTAAAAATATTATATGAAACAAAACAAAGTATGACCAATATAAAAGAAAAATTCTATAAGTGATACTAACCAATAACTAATAATATCTGATTGATTATGAACTCATTGATTGAATAACTAACACAAAAAAAATAATAAGTTTTTTGTTATTAATCTGTTTAGATATGTAATTCATTAAGGCACAATATATAAGCAATGCACAAGTAGGATACATTGGACTCTCTCTATCTAGGAGCATGCTATAAACGTAGAAATATTGTTTTCTTTTTTTAGAGACTATTGCCAGATAAGCTGCCATCCATCAGGAATAGACAGCGCTGTCTAGCGCTTACCTAGGCAGTGCCTGTTGCACTATCTTATGTTTCTATTCGTGTCGAAAGAATATTGAAGAAACGATTGTGTACTCTCGAAATGTGTTCACTCGGGAAGAAAAGAAACATAAGTGCAAAGAGCATAACTTCAAGTTAGAGCATGACATAATCTCGTCTATTCCTGCTACGTATTCATGAGAGGTACTGTCTGCAAATCTTAGCATCACTAGTCATGAGATAATCCCAAACGAGTCATTCTAAACTTTTTATTTCATCTGCTTGAATTTTGACAACTTTATAAGAATAGAAAGTCGTGGTAGAGCATTCATTCAAAAGAAGTCCTTTGATTTTATCTATTCAAAAAAGTTTATATTTCTAGAAATTTTCTTGTTATAAACAAAATAGTTTCATGTATATGCGTAGATAAGACAGCATACTTCACGATGGTGAAGTTTGTTTCTCGAAAAAATTATCAGTAAAGCATTATTCGACTTTTTATCAAGATTTACTAAAAAAGCGTAGTTTTTGAGCTTTTGACAATAAAAGAAAGGTGATTCACTAATATCAAACTCCAGCTGACCCTTCGATGATGCTAATGTTATTTCCATTTTTTAAAACAATGAAATAGTGTTCGGAATGTGATAAAAAAACAGTTAGATCCTCATTTGTACAAAGAAATGCTTAGTTTTATCGAAAAATAATTTCGAATGTTTGTTGAGATTTTTAGTTGATTTAATTTAGCAATAGCAGAATAAAAAGCACTACATAGACGAATCATCTTCGTATGACTATACAATGCCATATTCTCGTACTGAACCATATACTCGATGAAACAACTTCAGTTCTTTCTTATAATAGATTCAATTTCGGTTCTACTAATTTCACTGCATTTGTCGAATGTTATCCTTGCAGTCTATTAAAGTAATATCGAGACTCACGGTCAGTCCTATCAGTAAACTCTTAAGAATTTTTTTCTCACTATACACCTGAGTACTACTGAATGGAAATTTTCATTGAAAATCAATGATCAGTTTGTTTTCTTTTGTTTTGTAGACACTGCAAAATGTCAATCAAATGCAAACGATAATAATAGTATAACAATAAGTAAAAGATTAAAATCAAAAAATATTACATCAATAACGATAGATGAGGCACGATCAATGAAAGGTTTTAATAAAAATCAAAAAACAAATGATGTAAAAAAGAAACGTCGTATACATAGTGATTCCAATGATAATAATTCAACAAAAAAACTAAAACCATATTCACATTCAGATTTAGAATACATTACATCAACATCATCCAATAAAAATGAAATTGATATTCATCATCATCATATGATTAATAACGAGTTTTGTAATGCATGTGGTGAATGTTTTGGTGAAATGATCTCATGTAATACATGTTCGGCAACATTTCATCTTCTTTGTATTAATCCATCGTTATCAAAAGAAGATATTTCAAAAGATTCTTATTTTTGTGAAAATTGTCGAACTATAACAAAAACACAAGAAGATTTCATCAATAAAAATAAACAACAAAAAATAATTCTACCATTTTCATTTAATCCAAAAAAAAATTTACATGGTAATTCTTCAAAACAAACTCAACAATATCATTCAAAATTAGGACAATTAAAATTACCAACAGGTATTTATAAAATATTCATAGTATCTATTAATAACATTTTAATAATCTTAAAAAATGTAAGAATAGAGATAAACGGGAACGAAATCTTTTTTTTCTCTAGGACTGTTCATAGTCATGTTAAATCTACAGTTGACGATAAAAGTCTCGCAACATATTTTACTTCTAAGTCGTGTATCGAAACTGCATAGCATTAATTTAATTTGATTATATAGCTGTATAACAGAAGTTCAGTACGATAGATATTCTCGCTTAGTACAAGAAACTTTTGAATATAAAACACAAGCAAAAGAAATATTGACTTTAGTCATGGAAATGGACATTCGTTATATAAGATATGGACTGTAAGTCTGTCCTCTCTTCACCTATACCCTATTTACCCATCACATAAGCTCAAAAAATAATGAATTACTTACGACTGTTATCCTGCTAATTTGATAATTTCTCATGTTCGCTCTTGAAGAGTTGGAACCGGTCTTTACTGATTCGAACTTCACACCTTGAAATTAAAGAGGAGTAGACGTCTTTTTATCTGACATTATAAAAAATAAAATCACTTTAACATCGATCATTTTCGTAAAACATTCATGAAAACAGTGTTCTATTTCAGAAAAACATTCATTTTAAAAAAATAAAGCAGAACTCTATACAATTCAGCCAAACAGGTATGCAATTTAATTTTTTTTCTGCATTGAAATCAGCAAAGGTAACCAATTGAATCATGCCTTGAGCTATAGACCGGAAGTACATATCAAAATTAAAATTACATTAGTATGGAACACCATTTTTATAGATTATTTTGCAAATTTCCTTATATTGTATCACGTAAAAAGACGTCTGAAGTTTTATTCTTATAAATACTGAAACTTACAAGTCACTAACTGTTATCATTGTCGATTTATTTATGCTTATACTTATGAATAGAGATTTTTATCTATTTAGCATCAAATGGTCAATCGTTGATACAACCATCAGGCGAAATCAAATTTCGTGCAATAACTACTAATAATGAAAAAAATAAATCTTTATCATTATCTTCATCGAATCTCAAACGAAAACGAATTTATTCATCATCAATAAAATTTCCTATAGATAATTCAATAAAAATTTCTAATACTCATTTAGATACATTACATCGTTTTTTCTTTTCATGTCAACCAGAAGAATTTCATGGTCCATCATTAATATTAAATGATTCAATCTATAATCATAATCAAAAATATTGTTTTATATGTCGAAAATCTTCTTTAATACAAGGACCATCAATACATTGTGATTATTGTTCATTAACATATCATTTAGATTGTTTAACACCACAAATGACAACATTACCATTATTAAATGAAGAATGGATGTGTCCAAATCATATTGAACCAATTTTAGATCATTATTTAACAAAAAAAAATCAATTTTCTACAAGTGAACGAGTAAAAATTTATCATCAATATTCACAAATGGAAGAAAATATTATTTTACAAGAATTTACTCATATAAAACAAACTAAAGATAATTTATTATCAAATAAAATAAATAATTATCAATTCGAACGTATTAATATAAGTCAAATACCTAAAACTATTGAAGATTTTTATTTTAAAGCAAATACGAAACAACAAAACATTTGTAAATCTAAAATTATTGATATAAAAGAAGAAACAGAAGAGAAAATTATACAGGTATCTACTAAAATTTTTCTATTTTTACTATAACATTCAGGCTACTCTTACTATTTTTGGTAATATTACCGTCCGATTTCTTATCAATAAGTTGTCTACTATCATTTTCTCTTTTATATATTTCTCATTCTAATTTTATAAAAAATTCATTACAAACAAAAGTTTATTTGGTTTATTTTAGACTAATCTCGTTTTCAATCAAACTTCATTTGCATATGATCCATGTGTATGGGATATATTACAAGCCATACTTGATCATATTGTTAATAATCATATTTATGAATTTTCATCCATAGACAAATCATTCATTAAGAATGATTATCAAACAGAATATTTATCAAAAGAAAAATGTAATACTTTTAATAGAATTGATACATTATTACAAGCTTTAAATGAACCTAATTGTACATTAGATGAATGTAAAAAAAATAAAATAAATAATTGCGATATTCTTATTTCGACTAGTGATGAAGAATTATTAGAACAAAAACAAATATCGTACGTAATTTTTTCTTTTTTATATCATTGTTAATTTAGTCTAATATTTGTTTTTTTTTTTAGAACATCATTAACAAATACATTTTCACATTTGATTGATCTTTCACAATTTCATTTATCTCATGCTGCTCTTATTCATTTACAATCACAAAATGTTATTTATATTCGTAAATATGTTATTTGGTTTGGTTCATCTTCATTAAATGATATATGTTTAAAAAATTTTAATCATTCTCATACATGTCAATATATTTCTGAACGACATGCTTGTTTATATTATGATAGAAAAAATAATTTATTTGAATTATTAAATTATAGTGAATATGGAACAATTGTTAATGATCTTCGTTATGGTTTAAATATCATAACTGATAATAATAATAATAAACAAGAGAATGAGAGTTTACCAAAATGTTATTGTTTAACTAAATCATATTATCATTCATCTTGGGATGGATCTGCTCAAATTGAACAAGGAACAGTAATCAAAATTGGCTGTCATGATTTTCTTTTTTACCGACATATTGTCCGATAATACAAATCAATAAGAATTTGTTATTATTTTATTGTATATAGTTTCGTTCTGTTTTTTTTTTCTTGTCTACAATCTGGGCGATGAAAACACTAAAATAATCTTGATGATGAAGAAAAACCAAAACAAAAAAACATTTGTATTCATACTTTTTTTTTTATTTTCTGTTTGTTTTTCTATGGCGTATATTATTATATACATATATTATATATAGATATATAAATAGCTTAGTGCAGAGACCACGATTCGTGTTTTCATTGTCTATTTTTTGTAGGTTAAAAAGTATTGTTTGTTCTCTTCTTTATGTCACATGTAAAAGTAAAAAAAACGATGCGTGATTTGGTCTACAATCAGAAAAAAAAGATATTTGTTTTTTCAAATATTAATTTTTAGTATTCCTATCCATCAAAAGCAACAAGGTTTATTCAAGTTAATAAATGATTGCTATAAGAATGGAAACAATTTGTTAAGTAAAATATATCAGTGATTATTCTTAACAAATAGTCACTTTGTAATAAATGAATAATCGATTATTAAATCGCCTTCTGAAAAAAGTCAATGTTCGTCAGAAAAATCGAAAGTCAGATAAATGCATGCAATGATAGCCCGATGTATGATCTTTCGTAAACAACATGATGTTTTATTTGACGCTTCTTTTTTTTGCGAAAATTTCATGAGTTCCATCATCATCTACTCAAAAAATATAATGCTTTCAGAACAAGTGAGAAATACTTTTCGTTTTTTCTCTGTTTGTGCGTTTTTGATCTTGCATCCGAGAATTCTCTAAGAAACTTGTATCGTACTGCTCTTTTTGTTTTCAAGAGCATGTGAGGCTAAGTGTCCTTTTTTTTGAATTAAGCCTTTTTATTATGATATAAATAAATACACTTCTATTAATTGATGATCACTTTTCGAAGCAGAGAACTTGTCCTCTTGTTTCTTTCCATAAAAAGCAAGAATTTAAAAAAACAGGTGTATGCCAAGCACTGAAGTCTGTCATACTTTTTGAAATAAAAGTACAGTTTTGTACTTCTGAAGTTTAATTTTTATTCAAACATATCTATATGTCATTATTTATCATCATCGATTAATAGGAATAAAATATATTTTTGATAGCATCCTATGATGCAACAACGAGTGTGCATGTGAGTTTTATTTTCGCTGTCATCCAAACTCATACACCTCTTATTTTTGTACTATTAAAAAAACGATCAGCCGGCATAATTATTCAATTTTCTAAAAATTACAATATCTCAGTTTTTCATTTCTATGCAAGGTTCAAGCAAAAGATCGAGTTGTAGAGTAGAAATTTTCCTAAAAATAGTTCTAAATTTTTGAACTATGATCGAGAAATTTATCAACAATTGAGATCAGCAGCATTAAAGTCCGTTCCACAAATTGGTACATATTGTTAGCAGCTCTATAGTGCTAAAGTATAATACCACAGCAATGTTGCTGATGCAATAGCCTATTTACTTGTCTTATAGTTGAGGGCTTGTTGGACAACTATTCGAAGATCTATGAGTATAATAGGTCCACTATTTGGTTTTATTCTTTCGATTTTAATCGTGATTATTGTATATCAAAGCTTGCATTCTTAATAGGTTGGTACCACCGACAGAACTTTAACATTCATGACAGGTTGGTTTTTGGAGGTACTAACGATTGCCTATGTGCGAATCAAGATTGGCAATCTCATCAAAATAGAGTGGTCAAATATTAAAGGCATGGCTGTAGAATAGGACTTAAGATTCAGCACTATTCGTCTTCTGAGAATATTTACAGATTACAAAATTGTTTACAAGTAACGTGTGAATAAATCAAATAAAATTTACCAAAACACTAACAAGAATTAGAAAAGTTTCCTTAAAATTGTGAAGAACACATTCTACAGTGAACGTTAATAAGCAACACTTTAGACAATAAAATTCTCGAGTTTCAGATTGATATGGCTCTATTGTAGTGATATTAGAAAATCTCAACAAAATTTTGATTGGTCAAAATAAAAGAGTTGATATCGAAATTTGTTTTTTTTTTAATCTTTTTATAGTATTGATCGTAATAAATTTGTACTCGAACTTTTCTCCTTATGTTTATATGTTTATCATATTAACAAAATACTTTTGAAAATAGTTATTGTTGACAATCTTAATGTTTCATTTGTTTTATATAAAAACTTTATTGATGATAATCTTTAACTTATTACTCATCAGTTCACAATGTTATTGATCGAAGTTTTTTTCATTTAATTCAGCGGCGGTACAACTTGTATAGAAAAATCAGAATTCAAGATTTGTCTCCTCAATCAGCACGAACATGATTGTTTTTTCCAATTGTTCTATTCATATTGTTAACAATTACTTATCTCATACTCAAGTTGTTTTTGATCTTTCTCTCTACATATATTCTTTCTATTCTTATCATAAATAGTCTTTAAAGAAAGAAAAACAATAGCAAAAACATAGTTGTCATTATCATCATCTTCGTCATCTACTTGTTGCACTTTCTTTTGCCCGCAAGATATCAATGTAGTAAGTCACTCGCTCTAATCTTATGCTCGTGCATGCGGATCAATGCACTATTGAGTAGGTTGTTTGCCGTTCCACTACTCTTTTTTTTTCGACCTGTTCTCTGTAATCAACGTCATATGGCTTGAGGTCATTATTTGTCTCTGATCTATTCGGCATAGTTCAGCCGTCGCTCACTATTTCTAATTGTCTCAGATAAACAATAGAAAAAAATTTCAGTATAAAAGAAAGACAAATTTTCTTTTTTTTTTTTTTTTTGTTTTTAATCAAATCACCATACGGCACATTTTCCTCTTCGCACCTCAGCATGTCAATGAAGAGAAAGTGAGAAGATATGCGTAATCAGAGTAGTTTCACGTGTCATCGATAAAGAGTGTGGTCAAGTAGATTCATACACATTCCATTATAATAAGAATATTATGTTTTTTTCTTTATTATATCGAAAGTTGATAGTCATTGATTATTAACAAGCGTGAAATGAAGACTCTTATTCTCAAAAACAAAAAAACAAAAAATGATTCCTACTGTGAGAACTCAACTAAATGGCCTGTCTACACGAATGTGTCTGTATATCTCACTTAAACAATAGGCGAGAGAAGTTAGTAGCTTTTTTTTTTTTTTTTACTGTAACTTTTTTTCTGGCATTGTATGAGTGAAAGGTGTGGCACCGGATGGATGTCTGATTGTGAATGCAGGTGTAAATAAATCTATAACATGCTGTGTCTACTATTCAATATTGTATTTCCTGTACAATTGTTCATTCATTGTTGGATGGCGATGAGTAGATGGCACAAGACATCGCGTGTTTATAGAACGAGAAAATCTGCTCGACATACTATTCAAATGTGAGAACAATAGTAATCGAAAGAGATTCTAATCTTTATTATCATTGTGTTGTTCTCGATTTGATTATTTCTCTAGATGTATATATGTTTAGATTGCGGAAGAGAAAGGAGGAGAAACTTATTCATATAGAATGAAAATATTAAGCACGTATCCCTAATAACTAAATAATAGAGACGATTATAAAGATAATCATATTCAGAGAAATTGAATCAGATATATAAGTAAAAGAACATTTTACATATTGCTATTATATAAAGTTCTGCATTCACAAGTGCTCTAGATCTTTTCATTTATTAAGAATAGAAATTCTCGAAGAAGATACTCCTTCAGATAAATAACATAACAGTATCCACACTCTTTGATGTCTCCTCCTGTCAATTAATACATAGGATATCGTTGATAGTTAACACGATTATACTGTCCGTTGATTATTTCGAAGAAGAAATATCAAGAAATGACAAAACGAGATTGATGTTTAACTTTTAATAAATGTTAAAAGCATCTTCATTCAGCAGCTTTCAATCTATCAAGACATAGCCACAATTGAATTAAACATTCATTTATTAAACATATTTTTTATTCGCAAATGTAGTTTGTGAGTGTAGATGTTGATAAGGTCTTTTCTGCAACTAAGCACAATCTTGCATGCTTAATTCGAATAAATTTTTTATGCAATCAATAGACAGTAAATCATTCTTCGTCTTTTTGGTGATCTACAGATACATTTGTAGACTATTCGATTATTGTCAAGTGGTGATCATCTCGACGAGATTATCCAAAAAAAAAATTATTTCAACTTCATTGAATATCGTTTTTTTCTTACGTGTGACCAACACACTTGTTGAACATTCTTATTACTATAGTCGATGATGATAATCTTTTTCTCTCTGTCTACGGTTAGTTGCATTATTGCTGATCGATGTAAAATGAAAGATTATGACGTCGATCAAATAAAATAGACATCGAACAGTTATATGCCAGAAGGCGTTTCTTTCTTTTTTTTTTTTCAAGAAAACAAATTGTTCCCACCATGTTAAAAAGAAAAGTGATTTATTTCGTGTTGATCATCAATTTCTTATCTTTTTCTTTGAATGTATTTAATCGTATGATGCAACGGTTATCCTAATTGTTTTGAAAAAAGCAACAACAAAAAAAAAAGACTATATTCCGCTCTATAATTTTATAGATAGATGAACACACGATGTATTCTCTAACTGTATGTGAACGGTCATCGAAAAAATAAAAATTTTTCTCCAATCAATCAACATTCCATTTTCTTTTTCTATCAAAAAAAAAAAAAAAGAAATTTTTTTCCTTTCCTTTTCTCTGTCGTTCTTATCGATCGTTCGTTCGTTTGTTTCTCATTTTTCCATTTCAATCAACAACACATAACACATTCATTTAATTCAACAGAATGACAACAAAAACGACCATTACCTTATCACCAATAAAACGTTGTAATACGTCACCTAATTTACAAAAACGTCGTATTACATCAATCTTAACACATCGTAAATATCAAACAAATTTATCATTACCTATATCAAATATGATTTCTTCGCCAACAACAACAATTACTGTTAGTTGTGAACGAAAAAATTTATCAACAAATAATTTACCTGATCTTGTTAATGATATATTAATTGACCAACAACGACGAGAAACTATTACTAATATTGCACTTACATTAAGAAAAATAAGTGATCAAATCGACGAACAAATACAAGTAATAATAAAATCTTATTGATTCTATAATAAATATATTTATTGGAGAATTTTTTTTAATGTTTAGATTAATGACAGTTTATTTTCAGATCACATATTTGGCCAACGAACCATGACATTTATTTATTGTTTATCACGCGTTCTATGTTTCTTCTTATAATCATTTAAAAATAAAATGTTGTTCATTGGCCCCGGTTGTTCTATTATGGTGCTTTATATCGCACTATACATGTACATAGCATCTGTTTTTTCTTTGTGCTTCTAATATTTATTTTTTTTTCAAAAATATACATGCTAATATTACATAAACATTTTTCCTTGATCTTATCGAAAGTTTTATCAAATTGGATTGTCTATAATATGTTTACGAATTAAACATTTAATCTTGTAACGAAAAAAAAAAAAAAACTCATTTGTCACCTTTCAACAGGAAGAAAAAAAATTCAAGAATTTTAATTCGATCAACAAGTATATACATACATACTTGTTGACATTGACTTATCACTTTTCTATAAGTGACACACGAGCATTGATTGACACGAACATATTTACAAATACATATTTTGTTTTTCTTCAAATGTGTCAAATATAATAATCATTATCCATATTGATTAGGTCACTGAAGCAATGGTCAAGTATTGCTCATCATCACCTTTTTTTCGTATTAAGTCAAGTAGCATTTGTCTGCTAAATAATCAACCATAACAAATATCATATAAACCGCTTTTTTTTGTCTCTTTGTCTTTGAAAAGTGAAACTCTTGAATTCCGTCAGTTAGAACACGACTACTATAGAAGATTATTGCCGGTATTCTTTTTGATCACTACATTTGATAAGTGTCTTATATTCATTGACATATCAATTTCATTGCAGTTGTGATCACATACACTTCGTTTATTTTCTATGATAGCGGCAATGGGTGGTTTCCTTCTCTTTTACGATATTCTTTTTTGTGTTGTTGTTATATTAACCACAACATTAGAAACTTTGATGTGCTACTATTGTTTTGATCTTATTGTTAATGGAAGGAAATCGAAAGTGACACGTGCGTTTTGGATTTCATTTGGTTTTATTTTTTAGAAAAGACAAAAACATGACAGTAAAGGTCAATGAATAGATAATTGAAAATAAATGACATTTTATCGAATCAAAGAAACAAGAGATCAATATAGTTAGTCCTCGACTAGAAAAATTTTTGTTAGAGTTCCAGCATTTGTATTGTTCATCAATCTTCCAAAAAGGCGTGAAAAAGATAGAAAAGAAAATTAATACATTTAAGGTATACGTAAAGTAAAGGCAGAAGTGCTTTAATTTCTTATAAAAAACTTTAAAGATTTCTCTCTATATGGATTGATAGTACAAGCGACGGGTTATTATAGCATTCTTCAACTGATATGATAATAATACTATTTGAATAAGATCTGTTTGATTATGATATATGACGAGTACATTAATTCATACGGTCTTCGATCTACATTATTTTCTTTATTCTTCTGTCTTACAATGCATAGCTGTCTGTATATATTAGGATATACAACAAACAGCGGCGACGGAACAAAAGCGAAATACATCGACAAGTAGCTCATGTTTTGTCCTCAATGTCTTATTGACATTTACAAAGTTATTTCCATCATCTTTCAATTGTCCTAACAGAAGGAGCATCATCACCATAAACAGAGTATAATTCATTATGAATAGCTCTTGTTTATATATCAAGTGTAGTGCACATTTTATTGTAGAAGCGAAAATTTTCCTTATTCATGTAAAACAGAGATGAACAGCGTCAAAGTTTTACATAAGTTTATATCTTAAATTGCTTGAGAACGTGCTAATAATATACAGATGCAAACAAGTCATGCGTTTTTATACGTATGAGTGTAGACGGATAACATAAAATGAGACGAGAATAACAAAGAGAATATATATCGAAGACAATATGAATGATTTTAACTGTCACACATCATAACCAAACAGGCTCTATTGAAATTTTATTATTATGATGCTAGTTGAAGAATGATATATTTAGCGCAAAAAATTAACGCCTCGTTTGTAATATCAGTCCAGAAAGAAAGAAAGAGAGAAAGTTTCTTTAAACTTTTTACAAGAAACTAAAGTATCTCAGCGACTTCTTTTTGTATAGTCTATGTAATTATCAACTTGACAATCATTCACTAATATAATTGGTTTTATTCAGCAAAAGTGATCATTTTCCCGTGTTTCACGTGTTCAATACGGTTGTATTCCGAGGTCGCCAGTATTGAGATCTTAATGACTGAGCGTAAAAAATCCAATAAAATGAAGGGAAAACCTTTCAAAATTGGGAAGGGAACTCCTGTGCATATATCTCTCCATTTGTAAACAGTGTGATCAGTCTGTATATAATTAATAAAGTGTGCTCGATGCCTTACGGCATTGATCCGTATAGATGATGTATTTGTCAATTGATTAAATAATTAAACAAAACATGTTTGTTTTGTCGTTAATCGATTTATATCTTATCACATGCAATAGAAAACATTATCGATACATGCACATACGACACGTATCAAGTTGATCATCCGATTACCTCATATATACATATATGTATGTGTTGCTAGTGAATACATAATTGAAAATTGGCTTGCATTCAACACTTAGGTGTCAAATGTCATGCTGAGTTAGAGAGGCGGAGAACAATTCATTTTCAATGTGACTCTTATGCACCTGTTTGTTTTTTTCCTATTATGGTAAAATTAACTAGTTTTAATAATTGTATGTTTGCTCTTTTCTTCTACATATTTCATTGAGAAAATGAATGATGAATATTGATGATAAAATCTAATCAAGTGAGCATAAAGAAGAGAGAGAATAACATAAGCTGATTAACATATAAATTATGAGTATGGCTACAGTATACGTATTGATTGAATTCTATGTTGTCAAACCAATGATATTTGCCTAATGAATAAAAAACTTCAGAGTTGATTTCTGATTTACGAAAATATTCATTAAATTAGATATTTAGTTTTTATGTATTAAAAGTCCGTTTTCTTATTACCAGATTGGTAGAAATATAAAAGAATGATTAAGCTTTCGTATACTAAGGATGCTTCAAAAGTCATTTTACCATAACAAAATTAAATAACATAATCATACTTTGACTAAGTGGAATGATTTTTTGCTGCTGTTGACTTTAGAAACGATAGCGAGATAATCGCCGCAAGAAAATTTCCTTGGAACTACATAAAAGGGGTAATATTCAATTTTTTTCTCGACATAGCGAATTTTGAGCAATCCTATTTTGTAAAAATATATTAGGAGAATTACAATTTTTCAAGTTCGACTAATACTTTTGTACTAATCAACATAAAAAAGTCAATAAATGTTGTTGTTAAAACGAAAGTTTAAGAGAGGGTCCGCCAGAATACCGACCAAGCTCCTAGAGGACCGGCCGCCGCTAAAATTTTTTTTTTTGATTTTTTTTACCGCAAACGAAAGATCATATAGAGAAACCTATAAATCCAAAATATCACGTTTTTCTGACGTCCTTGTGAAAAATATCGAAGATCACAATGGTCAATTTTTTATGTTTGGACCATAAAAATTTTTAAAAATGGTTTTTTTCACATTTTGATGGTATTTTGAGATTTTCTCTGCCTTTGTTCATCGCTGTAAGTCGGAAGAGGTCTCAAAAGATGCAGAAAAGAATTTTCTACTAAATGACCTATTTCGATAGTCATTAGAATGGATTTTTTATAATTGATTGTGCTTCCAAAAGAGAGGAGAGGTCTATGGTTTATAGTCGTCGCTTAGCTAGTCATTTGCCTCTAGTCTCGTCGAATGGTTCCATCCAAAACAATTGAATCCAGTTTCTGAAAGCCCTTGAAATTCTGCATCTTTTGGTATATTACTCAATGTGTAAACAGACGGCCCTCGATTTTTAGTAGGGACCACAATTGGTGCACTATGATGGTCCTTAACAGAGACCGAAAACGAGTCGAGTACTCGACAAATCGACTCGACTCGACTCGGCGTGAACCGAGTCGAGTCGAGCCCGAGTGCGAAGTTTGAGAAATGTGTCGAGTCGAGTCGAGTCGAATTTGACCCCAACGATTCGACTTTTTAAAAATTTCTTCATAATTCTATCATTTGTTTCTCAATATTAGTCATCGTCATCGTTAGACGAACCTAGATGAGACAATGTCAATTCATTTCAATGAATAGGTTGAACAAAGCATTAAAATGAATAGACAGCGATGAACTGACGACGCTAAATAAACTACAATGTATGATATACACTAGCTTTCATTGTATTCAATGCATTATTGACTGTTCAAAGATTAATTAGAATGCAATGACTTGATTGATCGTCAGCCTATGTAAGTGATCGGCATGCGACGTGCAACAGATTTAGTAGTGTATTGCATTATTTCATTATCTATCGCAAAAAGATGATCAAAACAGAATGGATGTTTATATGATCAAATATTTGATCATATTTAGAATATTGAAATCGATGAAATATGTTAACCATTCCATCCAATAGGACCGTTTCGAATAGTCTTGGAACATTTATCGGGAGAAGAAATCGGCCTGCAGTATTGCCGAAATCGCGCAAGAAAATGATTCAGAATTATTCGAGACGATAATTCCAAGCTCTGAAACCGAGTAGAAAACTTGTAGAAAATTTCTGTTTCTGACAGAGAACCTC
>CAJNOP010000252.1:61116-189972 GCA_905250075.1 Rotaria sp. Silwood1
CTTATATAAAAAAATGTAATTATTATTTCTTATTCTTATAATGTTTCCAAAACTGGGAACAGTTTGATCCGTTATCTAGAAAAATCTCCCAAAATGATTTCCAGAAATGAAAAGATTACTTGAAGAAAAAATGGAAATCGTTTCTTATTAATGATTATTGTTTTATATCAATCAATTTATTCATATTCAGAAAGATTGTAATTCTTATACGAATGTCAGCGATAGAAGAGAAACTGACGAGAAAACATATTTAGATGTTCAAGCGTTTTACAGTCCATCTTTTGGCCACAAGTAGACCTCGATGAGGTATGAAAAACGTAAAAAGGATTCATTCGCTCGCGCTTTTATTCGTGAGATATCGAATTTTCAATATATATATAAAAACAGGCAATGAAACGATAAATGATCGCTTCCTGAAAAATAGTAAACTATTAAATGATGACGTTTTTTTCAGTTTCGTACACTGCTCATCTGATGTGTTCTGTGTTAAAAGTTACATGAAATCTTATCAATAACAGTTCCATTTGTTGTTCATCAGTCCAAGGAGCACTCAAACATTTTCATTCTATTGCTGATATCATTTCAAACCAGAAAATGCCTTGAAAAAAGGATGAGGATGGCACACTAGCTATCATGTTACTCTTCTTTTTCTTGACTGGCACGCCATGATATCCTGGTCATAAATGTTGTATGCTCACATTCTTCCTTTCATGTTTTTCTACTTTTATTCTCATGTTGTTCTCTTTTGTGTATAATCGGTGCTACGCAGTCGTTTTTCTTTTCATTCGATTGTAAATAATATACAAATGTGGTATAAGAAAACGGTTGGTGTTAGTTTCTATCGCTTCCACTTTGAAATGATCAATCCAGCAAACGTCGTGAAGGTTTTCGCTGATCGATCCTGAAACTTACTGTCATCCACTTTTTCGAACAGATCGGTCGCCAGTCATACTGTTACAAATCGTGAGCATGAAGTAGCCAAACTGCTGTGCGATCTGCTTGAATCAATTGCTAAAAGTCACTCGCACACCTGTGAAGTGGAAATAACTGTCGATCACGAGTCAATCGAAAGTGAATTGAGCAATGACGTGGAGGACGAAAATGAAGTTGAAAAAAACGTTTGATTCCGAATGGAATGGCAATGAAGACAACGAGAACAAGGTGTTGCAGAAGGAATTTTCATTGGACTACATGACTCGGACGGTCAATTTCTATTATGAGACCAATCTGAAAACTGGTAAACGAAGACGACGGTGGGAGACAGTGAAAGGTAATTTCTTTCGTATCCCGCAGCAAACCTATATCTCTCGGTTTCGCCATTATCTTGAGAGACATGGGGACGAAGAAGCAAAAACTTGACAAGATTGATGACCATATATTTGATATCTTCGAACGGGCTTGGAAGAGCGCTCTGCCCGTACACGATATTGACCTTCGTCGATGAGCTTTGAAGAACGCTATGGATGAGTCTTGACACAATTTTGTGGCTTCATCCTACTGGCTTTATACTTTCAAATCTTAACACAATATTATCACACACAAGATGACAAAGGTAAGAGAATTCCTGATCGATTTTCAGATACATGTGAATAGCACCCTAGTTCTTGACAAGCAGACTAAAATGAAAAAGAAGCTTTTTCTGAACTCGAGACTCCTATGTTTTACACTAAACTTTATTTTCTTCAAAAATATTTTGAGACCAAACTTACTAAAAATATTTGTTCTTTACAGATTGTGACGAAGCATGGGATAGAAAACCAGGAGACGATCAGAGCTTCGGCCGATCAGTTTGTAGCCGATGCTCGCAAGCGTTTGCCAAAATATGAAGCCAACGAGGTCATTAACACAGATCAAAGTAGAATTGAATTCGAACTACGCTCTATGCGAACGTTGAGCCACAAGGGGGCGAACGTGACAATTGCATCTGTCTGCCCCACAAATGCTACTACCCACAGCTACACAGTACAGCCAACCATCACGCTCGATGGTCATCTTCTTTCACCAGTCTATCTGTTTGAATAAACCCAAATAGCATATGAGCGACAACATTCGCTCGCATCTTTTCAAAGCTTCAAATATAGTGGTCACTTGCAGTAGCTCCGAAAAGCTCACGACATCCTTAGTGGAGTATTGGCGTGATGATGTTTTCATCCCGCCACTTGGCCAACGGAAGAAGTTCCTACTTATCTCGGGCTGTTGGGGAGGACAGAAAGATGGAAAGGGGTTATACGATCACATCATCGGATGCACAAGACTTGAATTACCTAAAAAAACGACAGATCAAATTCAACCACTGGATGTCGTTTTCAATAGGCAAATGAAAGTGATTCCTCGTCGGCTATATGATCTTGTGCTGCTTGATGAACTTGACATTAACATTATCGAACGCAATAATATCATTCGTCTCACGTCTCTAAATCATAATCAACTCTCTTCTGCAGCTTTTCGTCGGATGATCCAATACGCTTGGTACGCTAGTGGCAACACAGACAACCATCTGAGACCTTTCAAGACTGTGACCGAAGTTTGTTTCTCGTTTGACGCTACAATATCCGCCGCGTCTTCCTCCGATGCGGCTGCTTTCATCTGTTGCAGCTGGTGCCACAAGCCACTCTCTTTCAACCACGTTTTCCTGGACTATCATTTTCACTGATTATCTTCAGTCAGACTTTTGTGGTTTGAAATGATATCAGCAATAGAATGAAAATGTTTGAGTGCTCCTTGGACTGATGAACAACAAATGGAACTGTTTTTGATAAAATTTCATGTAACTTTTAACACAGAACACATCGGATGAGCAGTGTACGAAACTGAAAAAAACGTCATCCTTTAATAGTTTACTATTTTTCAGGAAGCGATCATTTATCGTTTCATTGCCTGTTTTTATATATATATTGAAAATTCGATATCTCACGAATAAAGGCGCGAGCGAATGAATCCTTTTTACGTTTTTCATACCTCATCGAGGTCTACTTGTGGCCAAACCCAGGGAATAAAATAATGAAAAAAACACAAAAATTTTTTTTATTTAGACTTAACGAACATCGTTGAACTGTACATTTTCCATCAACTGAAAAAGAATTAAGACGCATCTCTTTATCTCTTGTATAATATCTTGTTATCTTATATAATTTTCCTACTTTATATCTTGTCAATATTTTTTATTTGTGACAAAAAATATCAATGTGCGTTAATTTTTTTTCTCAGAATTTCATACTTTTGCAATTACTTCTCTTCATATAGAAAGCTTTTGAAGAATACCTGTTCTATGTACAATATACATGGAAAAGAGTTCACATCTTGACAGTTTCATAGCATTAGTTGAAAAAGTCTGAAATCCTTTTTTTGCAAGCTAGTCTAATTGGAGCCTCTATGTGAGCTAAGTTTCAGGTCAAAGTTCTAAAATATGGTCTCTATACAAAAGGAGGATCCTACAGCGAAAATTCACTAAAAATCTTCGATCTCCTCCCAAACAAGCTATGGACTCGAACTCTTTTCATGGTAGACACTGTTCATTAAGATGTGCAAGATGCACACAGTCCAAGCTAAAAAGCGCTCTAACACTTGAAAATATTTCCTCTTCAGTTGACTGTATAAAATATTAATGTAATTAATCGTAATGTTCATGTGTGCTCCAAACTGTCAATAACGTCTAATCGGATTGGAAACTTTAAAAAATGTATGAAAAATAAGCATAGATGATGATCAATTTTTATTCGTTCTCTTCTCTTTTTACTTGCACACAGATGAATAACTTTATATAAATATACATATTCAAATCGCTTTTTTTTAGTAAATCTTTCCTTTCTATATATTTCGACATGATAAATAACTATCATCGATATACCAGCTGGTGTTTTTTTTAAATTATTGTATCAAAATGGATCAATACTTTTGAAGTCTGTTAAAACTGATTGAATTGAGTCATTCTCGATGCATATTAGCCGCCTATACTAGTTCCACAGCCTAAATCGACCCAGGTTATGAGAAAAACTTTTATTGATAAAATATACTCTGAAATTATTTTCTTCTTGATTAATTCGACTTTGGAGAGAAAACACTCTATGCAATCCTTTATAGGTGAAACCGAAAGTCGTAAGTGTTTCTAGCGGTAGTGTAGACAAACATGTGATATGACTTACAAAATCATTGAATAACACTGTATCAGTAGAAGAAAGTCGAATTCTTAAGAGAAAGTTTTGTTAACCTTTCATATTTGCTAACATGGGAATACTAGCTAAATGTCAGTCTATCATTTCTACTCATTATTATATATAATTAATTATATTATTAGTTTTCTTACTACTTCTGGTATTGTATTTAAATAGTATTCAATGGCTTTCTTACTTGTTTACAATAGATTGTTACACAAAATGAATCAATACTCAGTTATTCTTTAGCGTCAAAACAAAAGATATATGACTCATTCCTGAAAATGTGTCTACAGTTATTTTATTGAAACATATGATGCAGTTTCGTTGTTAGTCTGTTTTTGGAACAATGAAATCTCAAACTGTAACAGATGATAATATTTCTACTTGTAACTATTCAAACTTAGTTCATTATACACACCAATTTCTTCTACATTTTCAACTTGGCAGACGAATAGATAATATATTTAGTAACTACAGTAGACATTATTTCAGATGAGATCGTAAATTTGATATTCATTGCATTATGGAATATTGACTGTAATTTACTTGAATAAATCGTCTCATTGTGAATATCTATCCATGTTTCTTCTGACAGTAGTAACTCGATATTTAGTATATCGAAATATCAGACGAACTTGATCAAATCTAGTTTTTCTTTCAAATTTTCCATTCCAGGTGACATTGTCTTTTTTTCACACAATAGATACTCTATTGTGAATAGTGTCGAGATCACTAAAAATCGTTTGCTATGCCGAAGTGTTCAGATTAGAGAGTTGACAAATAGTTTACTGTGCAACGAAGGTGCTGTTTCAGAATATCTGCTTTTTAATCGATCTTAGTTGAAACATCTGGCTATATCCACTTTTGAAATAATATGGATATCAATTAAGTTTGATTCTATTTCATTATTTAATTGAATTTTTTCTTGCAAAATAAACTTGTATTGTGATGCTCTTCTGTTCTTTAGACATAGAGCAGTTGAGTCAGGCATAAAATGTGCATACTGATTGTTGACAAGAAACAGGTGATAGTAGGAAAACATTGCACTTATGTTCATTAATGGAGACTTTACTGTATCATGTTCATTGTCATAGAATTAAACAATGAAATTATTGTGCCGATCAGAATTAAATACGTTAAAACTTTTTGTTTCATTCTATACTTCAATAAATTCTACTGAATATAAAGAACTTAGAAATAAAATCTCTACTATATTCTAATGTACATGGGATTATCATCACATATTTCTTCCTAAAATTGTCAGCACGAATGGATTGGAAAAATGACATAATCAAAGATATACATGATACACGATAGCTTAGCAGAAAAAATAAAAGTACGATGGATTAAAAATAATATTGCCGTAGTATATAGCTACAAGTTGAGTACAACCAGATGTTAGTACGTTATAAAAGTGAATCTCAACCAGAAAATGTCACAGAACACCCAACTCATCATATCGATCGTGATCTAATGAATAGCTGGTCTATTAGTGAAATTCATCGTGATTTTTCAGTATTACGAATAGTAGTCAGAAGAGTAGACGCCATATTAGCTATTACTGCTTCGATGCAACGATTATTTAGCTCAGTTGGGTTGACATCTACTCAAGGACAAATATGTTTATCATCAAGTCAAATTAATAACATATTATTTATTCGTTCAAACGAGGAAACCAAGAAAACGCAATAAAAGGAAAACATATTTCTTCTTATTGCCCATCTATTTATATTAGTTATAATTTTGAATCTTTTGTCTTTATCTTTGTTTTATTCACCTGATAGGTGTCAAGAATTTAAAAAATGTTTCATTTTATTTCTGCTGAAAAACATTTGATAAGATTTATTAACAGGATTATATGGTAAATGATTTTTGTATAAACATTACGTCTATCATAATTGACATAGTACTTCATTTACAAACAAGTTTTTGTCCTTATCACATATGCAACAAAAAAAATCACTCCGCAGATCAGACGTGGGAGGATCCTTTGTTCTGCAATACTCTAATAAAAAACCTAAAATGATTTGAATTGTTATTAAGATTTGAATAAGCTATCGAATTACGATTTGAAACTTTATGAATATAGAGCAGTTACAGACTGCAATTCGAAAATACGAGTTTTTCGAAAACGTGAGATTTCTAGCTTATTCAAATATTAATAGAAGTCTAAATCCTTTCAGGGTTTTTATTAGAGCACTATGTAGTATCTAGAGGTGAAAGAAAATTAGTGAAATCAGGAGTTGGCAGTCTAAGAGGTTCCCTCGTGGGAAATAATGTGCTACAGAATGCAGAGCTGGACGAAAAAAAACTGTCCTATGTCGTTCTTTGATCTCGATACCTGAATATATAAATCAACAAAATTACAATTGCTTCATACTCATGTTGATTGAACAGATTGATAATTACAAAATGTTCAGAGTCTCATATCAAGTCAATAAATCGTACTGATCTCACAAATAGTATAAAAAGTTTAAAAAAATAAATTACAATAGATTTTAATTCGTGAAAAGTTAAGAAATAAGTACCGAACAAAAAAATAAAGCAAAACAACGATTAGTAGCTTCTATGAATAAATATTATTAAAATATGAAATTAATCAATATCAATGAATTTTAATATTTGACATTCGTCTCTGTTTTGTTTTCAATCAGTTTCTATCTCATATGGAATATTGCTTTCATTAAAAATAGCTTTACAGCAATGCGACAACCTTCAATATCAATGACTCGATGACATATGCAATGCTTTGTCGTACAAGAATACTAATATATAGTATTGTTGTCCCAATGCAATTATTTTTTTGTAATCAATGTGTATTGAAAAATTGTTTTGATTATATGTCGAAAAGAATATAAATGAAACATTGAAAATATATATAACAGTAATTTAATCATGATTAAATAATAAATATTAATATTATTATTTTATTGCTAATCAATCAATTCAATAATTCAATTGTGTAACAATGAATGACTATTATTGTTAATTATTTTCACACATCATCTATCTAATCATTTTATTGACATCAACAATTTTTTGATCAAAATAAAGTTATTTGTTCTCATCAAAAGATGTGCTCAAGCATATGTGTCATGTTCTATTTTTAAACTTAAATCATAGTTTCCTTTTTTTTTCATAAGTTTTTCTCGGTAATATTGTTTAAACATAATAGAAAACGAGAAAAAAAAAGAGAAAGAAATTACTGCGTCATTTCATTCATGCCGAGTATGTGCTGTTCTTTTTTTTTCTTCATTCTACTGTCTTTTTGACATAAACTTATTCGAGCTGATTCATCAAGGATACATGCTTGCATGCACACTATGAGAATAGTCGTTACTATTACCATTAATAGTTCTAGATTACTTCACTCGTTCTTCGTGTATATGTGTGTATGGAATCAGAAGCAGTCATCAAGTTAGACGCCGTTTTTTTGTTAGACAAGGAAGGAAAAAAACGGCACCCAAAATACAAAAATGGAGTCTAGTTATTATTTTGCTTGATCCTACAACATGCGCTTAGAAACCGATAAACGCGTATATATTCATTAGACGATCTTAGTGTCGTCATTCAAGGAAGTGGGTGAGAGTACTGAGTTCTCTGTTGTTTTTTTCGTTTGCACTTCTCTGTCTTTTTTTTTTCTTTTCTGTATGTATCTCTCTGGAGAAAGGAACGAACAGATATGATAGATAGAAGCACAGCGAGCCAAAATAAACTTTGGCCTTCTTTCCTCTATTCTTCTTTCATTGATGATACGCCATACAGTTGAGATATGATGTCCATCTTTTGAGAAAAGTTAAGGTCAGTTGATCATGCATATACACATTTATTTAAAAAAATGATCTCTTCATACATCATTTTTTGTTTTTTTTTGTCTAGTATATAGTAGATTAGTCAGTGTAGTGAAGCATTCCTTTTTCTTTCATATTTCTCCTTTGCTTTCTTGTACAATATATATGAATAAAAAAAAAAAAGAAGGTCAACGGCGGCAGGCGGTTACTTGTTGTTGTTTTTGTTGTTGTTAAAAGATAACAAGCTGCCAAAATTCCCGATCATACAATTATTCATTCTATCTCAGCTCGTTTTCTTTTTTGTTTCTTTCTCTTTAGAGTCGTTCATCTTATATTTCAGATATTTTATGTATGCATACACAATAAGTATATCGATTCCTTTAGGCTAGCAAATCGACACAGACCGTTAAAGAAAATGAGGAGTATGTACAGCTGTGTCAGTGTGAGCTCGAATAATAGAATATAATAAATTGTTCTTGATTACAGCTGTGCTTAATACTTTTCACTATTTTTTGCCTACTTGTTTTTTTTGCTTTTTTTTTTATGATTTTGTTCGTTCTCTAGATTTATTTTTAACAAATAACAATGGCTGAAAACAATACATCCTCGACTGAAGTACATCTACATAAACCCGATGAACAAAGTAAAAATATTATACAAATTATTTTTTTCTTGAGTTCAATTGAAGCTTATTATTTCTTTTATTGATAATATTGTAGTCATTCACGGCGAAAGTCATCAACAACAAGAGCAAATAATTATTGAAAATGCAAATGTTCCTCATCATTTAGAAGATATTCATGTTACAGTTAAGAATGAAAATCTTGTACCAGTCGAAAATAAAACTGAAGAAATTAAGGGTAATAATGTAGTGTTATAATGATAATATATGTATTTTTTTTATTGTGATAGATAAAGCTAATGAGGTAATTGATAACACACAACATCAATTGAATGAAGCAGTTAATATAACTGGTGAACATGCAACTGCTGCTGCTCATAATGTTCAGGAACACGCGAAAGAAACTGCAGATAATGTTCACGGTAGAATTTTGTTTATACGCAATTATTTAAACGAAAATATTTTATAGAAAAAGCTACTGCATTAAAACAAGACGCAGTCGTTACTGCTCATACAGCAGAAGAAAAAACTACAGATGCAGTACATGCTGTTCATGGTAAGATTTTTAGTTTCTCGAATATAGAAATTATTTAAGAGTACTCTACAAGAGCACAATCGAACACGCTGAAATTTTTTCTAGAGATGCGTGATACAAGATTTCAGCTTGATTGCATAAAAGAAGACCAAAATTATAAGCACACCGAATGGTAGTGGCAGGGATCTTTAAGAAATCCCGAAGAGCTACTTTGAAAATTTTTTTATCGAACATGGGTCTCATGATTTTCGATAATTTAACTTTGGCAAAAATTCGGGTTCGATTGGTCGAACTTTTGTAGAGAACTAGAAGTATTTCAACGAAGGAGATGCTCTTAAGGAACCTAATTATCTGTTGACATGTAACTAATTCGAACCTCTAGGTTTCTATATGAGGCAAAGAAGCGCGTGAGAGCTGTAGATTTTGACATACATTTACTGGGAATATTTTATGATGTACATCATTTTACGAGCTCTTTTAATCTCCATACACAACCTAAGATTTTGCAAAAGACGAGTCCATCGTTTTATATACTTATTACTTGTTTCAATATATGAAATATTTTTTTAGATAAAGCTCATGAATTAAAACAAGATGTAGCCGCCACTGCTCATGTAGCACAAGAAAAAGCTACAGATGCTGCACATGCTGTTCAAGGTGAGATATTTATCTGATACATTTCTTATTTATACGATAATTTTATAGATAAAGCTACTGAATTAACACATGATGCATCGGCAGCCACCCATGATGCTCAAGAAAAAGGCAAAGAAGTGGCACATGGTGTTCAAGGTAAGGTTTTTTGTTTCTCGAAGATAAGAAGTGTTTAAGAAGGCTAACTATCTTCTGAAAAATAATCGAATCGACATTTCAGCTTTTTATATATAGTAAAAGAGCGCATGAAATTTATAACTTTAGAAATAGATATGTAGAACATGTCATGAATTCCATCATCCTTATGCTGAGAACCGTTTGAAAGTTTTAACTTAATCAGCAAGAAACAATCTATTGTTCCAGTTTTATGAAGGTGTGCAATGTAATATTTATAGAACTATTGAAATTTTTAATATTACCAACTTCAATTTTAATCCGTTATGTTTCATGTAGCAACTAACGTCTATACTCTGTGTTGGTTGATTTCTTTGCAAATGATAAGTTTAATCTATTATTATCCAAAATAATTATTTAACACAATTGAAAGGCATCTTAATTCATAAAAAGATAGTACGGTTTTATACTAGAGTTCTTATAAAACCTAAATGATTTCACAGTTGCATGATGCTAGTTGTTGAGAAGATTTTGACAACAGAATAGAATTTCATCTAAGGATTTGTACTGAAAGCATGAACGAAAAACTAGTTGATATTGGAGTTTTATGAGAGTCGGTTTAAACTAGTTCAAAAAAAAGTGAGCTCGACATTTCAACATGAAAAAGCTTTAGTTTAAAGTAAAATTAATTTTTAATACCTGGTTAACTTTTTATGAGCATGATAAGAAAGTGTTAGCTTAATATTTAGAGCTGGAGTTTTCGTGATGACTAGCTGTTTGTCGATCGAAGACTTCTAGACTAATATCTCTTGAACATGGAAACTATGGCAATCCTTTAAAACGAGTAAAACAAGTCAGCTTTAATGTCCTGCAAAAAATCAATAAAAACGTCGGCTGGTCTGGTACTGAGTATGATCATGCGACGAGTTATCTAAATCTTCAGAAGAAAATCTAAGATTTCGTGAAAAACTAGACCATTATTTTATATGTTTTTTACTTCCTTCAATAAACGAAATATTTTTTCTTCAGATAAAGCTGCTGAATTAACACATGATGCATCTGCAGCTGCTCATGATGCTCAAGAGAAAGCTAAAGAAGTAGCACATGGTGTTCAAGGTAATGTTTTCAGTTTATCGAAGATAAGAAGTGTTTAGCCCTTTGACAGCGGAGTCAAAATATATTACAACAGGCTTTTTCAATATTCGTTACGTTCTGATATCGATGCTAGTGATAACAGTATGGCATCTTTCAACACAGTCGAAGTGTACGAGTTATAACCGCTAATTCGAGCTCATATTGGGCCCACAAGCAAGTTTCAGTGAGACTAGCAGAAGCATGAAAGGATTCGTCCTCATTGTCCTTTATTGCCAAGTTATGATCAGCTTACAGAATTTTCAATCCAAAATTTTGCCTATAGATAGATCGAATAGCTCTTAGAATATTCTGAAAGTTTCAGCCGAAAAGAATGTTTGACGAAGAAACATTCTTCTCAGCTGAAACTTTTAAGATATTTCAACAGTAATCAAACCTATTACTAGAAAAAAATTTGAGTTTCAAAATACGTTATTAAATCTTTTGATGAGAGTACCTAAGAATTAGTCAAAATATGTAGAACAGTTGTGACTTGACGACAGAGATTCATGAGGACGCACCCCGTTTCAAATTTTTACAATGTTCATTAAGATCTGTGTGTGAGTCCAACATGAGCTCAAACTACAGTTGTCATTGGGGGTTATTTCCACCATCATACGAAAATTTTCACCCTCCATCTGAAAACTAAGACTTTATGGAAGATCAGTCCATTATTATATACACTTATTCAGTCCTTTAATATACGAAATATTTTTTAGATAAAGCTACTGATTTGCAACATGGCGCGGCTGAAACTGCTCATGGTGCTCAAGAAAAAGTCCAAAAAGTAGCACATCACGCGCAAGGTAAATTCCATTAATCATCAGTTTACTGTTGACGTAATATTTATTTTTTACAGACAAAGCAAGTGAATTAGCTGCTGATACAAAAGGTGCTTTTATTGCGGGTGAAAAAGCAGCTGAAGAGAAATTAGCTGCAGCCAAACATACAGTTTTAGGTAAGTCTATGAAATACAAAATAATACTTTAATCACACCATATTTAGAAAAATCAAGCGAATTAGTTCATAGTGCTAAACATGCCGCTCATGATGCGAATGTTAAAGCACATGAATTAGGACATACAGTTGAACAAAAAGTAGAATCAGCTGAAAAGATCGGTAAAAATTCTTTCTATGATTTTTTTTTTCGTACTATAAATTCTTGTATATTTAAATTAGCCGAACAAAAATTTGAACAAAGCAAACATGCAGTTAGCGAAAAAGCATCTGAAGCTAAAGCTAAAGGTGCTGGAATCCTTGGTGCAACACACCATGCACTTGCTACCGGTGCTGCAATTGTTAGCGAAAAAGTTAAACATGGAATCGAAGTAGCATCTGGAGCTGCTTCTCATGCTAAACCACACGAACCAGAAAAATCAGTTGAACATAAATTAGAATCAGCTGAAAAAATTGGTAAACATATTTCTATAGCTTTTTTTTAAACACATACAGGATTTTCTAAAAGTCCGAAAGGAGAAAAACGTGAATAGTTCCTGCATAAACTCAAGGAGTTTGAATACCTTGTGTTTTATTGTTTGATGACATATTTATTAAACTTGCCTGATATTAACGGTTTTATGAAACAGTTACTATCGAAAATTGATCAAGTTCTACAAGACCTATAGTAATTACTGAAGAAAAAGTTAACAATGTTAAATATGTTTGTAAAAATGAGTTAGAATTCAGTATTCAATCTATCGCGCAAACTTGCTCATTACTACAAATGACAGAATATGAGATTACTACGGAACATCTCTTATTAAAGCTATACAAAGTAAAATTTATTCAACAGTTCTACAAGAGTAACGACTGCTTAATTGACCAGTAGTCGGTACGGTTTCATCTTTGGGATATGTGATCAAACTGTAAAAAAAATATTTAAATCGCTTGAATTATTGAGGAGTTATGCACCGGTTTTTTTCGTTCGGGCTTTTGAAACACTTTCTATTCTCGTATAATTAAATTAGCTGAAGAAAAAGTTGAAGAAAGCAAACATGCGATTAATGAAAAAACATCTGAAGCTAAAGCTAAAGGTGCAGGGATCCTTGGTGCAACACACCATGCACTTGCTACCGGTGCTGCAATTGTTAGCGAAAAAGTTAAACATGGAATAGAATTAGCATCTGGTGCTGTTTCTCATTCTAAATCACACGAATCAGAAAAGCAAGTTGAACATAAATTAGAATCAGCTGAAAAAATCGGTAAACATTTTTTCTATGATGTTTTTTTTTTTATCATACATATTCTCATATAATTAAATTAGCTGAACATAAAACTGAAGAAACCAAACAAATGGTTAGTGAAAAAGCATCTGACGCTAAAGCTAAAGGTACTGAAATACTTGGTGCAACACAACACGCACTTTCTACTGGTGCCGCTGTTGTGACTGAAAAAGCTAAACATGGAGTAGAATTAGCATCTGGTGCTGCTTCAAATGTGAAAGCAGCTACTGGACAATTAGCAGGTGATGCACAAACAAAAGTTGTTGAAACTGCTCATAGTGCCCAAGGTTTGTATAATTTAGAAAAAAAAAACATCTTTGACATTATTCTTATTTATATTTAGCAAAAGCTAGCGAATTATTAACAACTGTTGAAACAAAAGCTGCTGATGCTGCCAGTGCAATTGCTGCAAAAACTGTCGAAGCAAAAAATACTACTGTAGCAGCTGCACAAACTGCAGCATCGACAATCCAAGGTAAAATTTTACATTGGATTTTGCAGAAAATATTTTTATCAATTGTATTTCATAGAAAAAACAAGTGCTCTTTTGGATAGTGGTAAACAAGTATTAACATCTTCAACTGCATCTCAACCTGCACCAATAGTATCTTCTGGCACGGATCATATCTCACAAGAAGCATATGTTACTCAAACATCTGGTCAAACTGCTCATGGTCCCGATCCAATTACAGCTGAACAAGTAGCACCAACTACAGCAAAAGCTAGTAAAGGTGGTCCAATAGCTGCAATTCGTAATTTTTTTAGTCGTCTATTCGGTTCATCACATCGACATGAAGAACAACGAAGAGTTAACACTAATGTTGCTACAAATGCTGCTGGTCAGACAACTGAAACTACAACAACAGTTGCAACAAGCAACCCACCAATATTATCATGAAATATTTATTCTTTATTCTTATCCTTATGACCCATTTGCTTGATAAATAAACAGTGCTAAACTGAAAAACTCGCTTTTTTCTTTTTTTTTTGTTTCTATTCTTGTACACTTACGTACTTTACCATTTATAATATGTGTGCATGTTTGCTTTCGTTTCGTTATTATTACTATTATTACTCACCTTTTTTTTTTGTCTTTTCTTTTTTTTTTTATTCAGTTGCAGTTTCATTTCCTGTTCTTTTTTTTTTTTCTTCGTGTCGTTAAAAAGATACAAAGAGAAACACAAAGTATTATAAAAATGAAGTATGTTTATATGAATGAACTTCATTATCTTCTATATGTTTTTATTTTGAAGATAATTTACTGATATTAGTGTGTATAAATGTACTTTTACATGAATTATTTGTTCGGTTAAATGTGTTTCAAATATTTTAGCTAGTTCTTTTTCAAATGTTATTTTCATTGAACCATAAGTGCCTTTTATTTCAATATATTTGCATGTAGGATAAGAACATAAACAATAAATAAATGATAATACTAATAATAGTTAAAAGTAGAACTCACAATAATTAGTCTGATGAACATTATTATTTCATTATTGTTTAAGAAGATATTTGTCACTAAAATTCTTATCTTAGCTGTTAAGAAGTGTTTCAAAGTCACCAGAATTGCGGGCATAGAGGACGGTATGTTTTGGTTCGGGTAGGTTCAATATTTTTTACTAAGATTCTCATCTGAAAGTTAAAAATGAGAGAAGACAGGTACTTGAATGCCATTTAAATGAAATACGATTAGTGTCCCTTCTATTGAATTCATATTTTGCAACGTGCAGCCTTCAGAAGAAGGCTGTCTTATCTGCTTTACCGGAAAAAAATTTTAATGACGAATTTCAGATCTTTTGTAAAGTTCTTATTCACTTGTACATGACTCAATGTGTCTTCAAAAACTTTTTCTAAGTTTGTTTGAATCAGAAAATGTTATTATTAACTGCCGAAGACGGCAAAAAATATTGACGTTCGTACAAAAAAAATGTCATGCGTTGCTCAAATCTATAATTCAATGGAAGGAGAAAAGTGTTTGAGCCTACCTTAGTTTACGAAGCATGAATCTAGAGTAAGCTTTTGCTATCTGAAGATTTGTGGCTCCGCTGTCTATACCTATTGAACATCTATTGTTCGCAGATAAAGTGTGGATTGATCTTGTAACAAAGTATCATTTATCAGAGGAAAATGAAAATTAAACAGTAATAGAAAATTCTCCTCAATGATTATAGTCTATCTAAGCCGTTATCTATCTACTATAAGTTGGACTCTACTCTACCTAGGCCTCGTGACTTTGCTGTCTATGGTTCGAGGATCGATCAGAAGGCATTAACTAAAGTAGACTAGATTTTGCGGGCAAGAGTAGACATTTTTTTTTTTGAAATTGGAAGCAGAAAGATAATAAACCATTAGAACTCTCTTGGAGAACAAGGAAAATTTTTCAAGACTGACGGGTATCTCTCTAATAAACATAGAAGCAAAATATCTTAAGTAAACTCTTTCACACAATAAAAGATTCTAGATCTTTTAATATGAACTTCTATCCATACAAGGTCGAATATGTTTATTACATTTTAGTTAGTTCACTATAATTATATTTCAATGATAAAAATAAAAAGAACTACAGTTGATTTTCACTTTTTTCATCAATTGATCTAACCTGACGAGGAAACCTTCTCAATTGCTTCCTCTCGGTTTTTAATGATATTTTTGTCTATAGATATTACATAGTATTCTAATAGGATGTAATGCCCTATTGAGAGTCGATTAAGCAATCGAATTTTTTTCTTGAGTCCCCCAGTTTTTTTAGAAAACTCCTATTTTTTTATGGCATCTAACCTAATTGAATTCTTTATATGCACAAAGTTTCAGATCAAAATTTAAAAATATAAGTTTTTCAAAAACTTTAAATTTCTAAAAGAAACTTCATAGCTTAGTCAAATCTCAATAGAAACTAAAATCATATTAAGATTTTTATTAAAACACTACGGTAGTATCTATAGGCAAAAAATCATTGAAATCGAAAGGGAGAAACTGAAGAGATTCCCTTGTGAACTATTGCATTCTTGTTATTATTGATTACTGCTAACAAATGTGAGTTCTTTTTTTTTGACCATTATATTTCTTGTCATAATATTATTTTTCTTTATTATCATCATCATCATTATCGTCTTCGGACACCAATTGATGACATATTGATAAATGTTTTCATCTTCATCGATGGTCGAAGTAATTTTAACAACTGAATCATCATTACAACTTTTATTAATATCGAAGTTTGAATTTTCATCATTAAAAAGAAATGCACGTTATTTTTCATTCATATTATATATATTTACTAAGTGTATATTACTTTTGATACAATAAAATTTAGTTTTATTCGTTCTCTATTTTCCTACTATTTATAGCTATGTCTTTTTTCACTCTAGCTAAAAATAGCTTTTTATCTTTCTCTGAAGAAAATATATTCTCATTATACATACACAACCTATTACGTTCTCTTCTATATTTTAAGGACTTTTATTCTCTAATAAATATGATTAATGGAAAAAAAAAGATTATCAAGATTTAAAGAAAGAGTTTTTTCATAAGACTCGGGTCTTCTATATGAAGAGGAGGATTAAATATTTATAATAGTATGACGAATAAAGAAAACAATAATACATTTTTTGTTTTTGACGGATAAATCTATGGTAATTAGTAAGGATACATATCGTACGTATTCCTTTATGTAAAGAATGGTTTTCATATTTATTTTGAATTTGTTAGTCGTTAATTAAAATAGAAAAGTTGGTAGTGCAATCCCTGGAGAATTATAATGTCTACGTCGATGTAACTGTTGTTGCTAATCATATGAAAACTGTTTTATTTTATCTATTCTAGAACTCGTTTCTTCATCATCCTTTTGCTTAATCATCTAAAAATGCAATAAGCAAATATTTCATATATTATAACGAGACTGTGTTGATATACAATATGTAATCGTATATCAACATCTGTCAAGGTCTATGATGAAGGACAGACGTTGTTATGGATGTCAGTCACGTCTGTGATCAGTCATTTCTAACGTATCTGTGACATCTGTGGGGTCCAAACTTTTACTTTTATACCTCAATATTGCATTTAGATCGTGTCTCACAAAAAAATAACATCAAGATCCATAATTGATGTTGAATTATTTTAAAAATCAAAGAATGTCTATTTATGGGATTTTCATCCTATACTATCAGAGAGAAAATAACTTTCATTAATGAAGATGATATTAATACTTATTCTATTGTAATTATTTATGAACATTCATGATCATTTATTTTGTTTTAGAAAAGTTCAAAGAAAGAGTTTGAATAAAAAAAAAATGAATGATTCTCTATTTTTTGATCGAAATAAAAAGTTCGTTAAAATAAAGTTTAGAGAAGAATGTTGTTTTTTTTTAGATTTTGATCTACCTAAAAGCAAAGTATGATCTCATAGTCAAAATAACAAGTCGGATACTTTTCTGGAAAGTGACTTTATTAAAATAATGTTAGCTCTATGATAAAAATGTATGTCAACAATCTATTAAGTAATTATGAAAGAGATTCCTATCTTATCTTCTATTTGTACTTTGTTTCTGATTAGTATATACTCGATATATTCGTTACATTCGTTATCATTATTTAAAAAATTATTGTTCGAAATATGTGTTTTTTTTTTGATGGAGAATAAATATATAATATCACCAAATTCGACATTATACGTATTGGTTTCTATCAGATGTTGTATTGAATATTGGTGCAGCTGGTAATAATGGTTGAAGATAGTTTGGTTTTGGTTCGATAACTCACTTGAAGTTATCGCAGTTTTTATGCTCTAGTTGCTGATTTTATGAATAACAATGATATTGAAGTACTACCAAATTTTACGTCGATACATACCAATGATGAAAGAGTTTATATAATCATAAATGAAATGAAAATAATAGTTTTGAAATGAATGAATGTATCCACTAGTTAGTAACAAATAATAATGCACTGTAGAAATTTCATCATCTTGAGCTACAGCAGTTTCATTTTAAGATGACTGATATAATCAATTGAAATCGATGTATAATTAAACAAAAATGGACACTTACAAAAAACCTTGTATTTTTCATGAAGTTAAATAAACAAATATCAGGAATATGTACAATATTTTCTCAGTATAAACAACATGATTAAAACTGATGTCTGTCTGATACTTTATCATTGATGGATATATATGTCTATATCATTTTGATCATCCTAATAAAAATTACAAGACGTTAATTGTCTAGTAGAAGCCATTTTCGAACATGATTCCATTGTCTGTTCAGGATTGAATTTGAGCCACAGAATCATCAACACGAGGAAAGTTAAACATATCGAAGATCAGTATCAATAATATTCATGCTCAAAAAAGATCCTACAACTGTACGTTATCTTAAAGAATTCTCTTGTAGATTTATGGAAAAAATCTTTAATACGGAACTTTAAAAGTTTCGAATTCATGTAAGAAGCTTGTTTCTAGGTCAATCGAACCTTCAAATATTCACATGCAATTCTCAAACTTTGAGATTTTGTGAGAAAACTTTCAAGATCGTCTTTGAAGGTACAAAAAAACTTCGAAAGGTTTCGAACTGATGAGGTCTTTCGTAAATCTGCTGGAGAATTCTTAAGTTTTGCAGTAAAATTTTTCCGAGTATGATTGTTCTTGGTAATGACCTTTTCTATGTTTGACTGTCTGATTTCCATCTGCTTGTCGCCAGGTAATTTTATTCACAATACTAGAACTCATTATCTTTTTTATGAATACAAATGTTGAAGACTCAGTTTACAAAACATGATTGACCATATTTTACTATTAGTCAATAAATTTGGAAAATTCAGAATAGTCCGTACGATCCGAGTCTCAAAATTTTATAGCCGACGAGCTCTGAAGTTCACTCACAATCTATGAAATGATGATTTTATCGAAAATGTCATATAAGAAATGCAAAACTTTTGTCGATCAACTATTGTATTATTAAAGCTTTTGCATCGTGGTTGAAATATTTTATTTTTAACTCATCTGCAGCACTTTGTTGCTTATTTAGGAATCGCAGGATAAGAAACACTCTTGTTTTAATATGAATATGATTAATTCTTATTTGTTTTCTGTCAATGTTTAAAACTTATCTATACACAATGATCTTATGTCTTGATAAAATATTTTTATTATTGATCATTTTTCACATATTTTCTCATCATCAACACCTATACCTATTAAAATAAACGAAATTCATTCGACACACTTATTAGTTTCTCATCATCGTTATCATATATTGTTCATCAAAAGATTAGGTCAAACGTCGTCTCTCTTTTTCTATCTTTCTGTTCAAAGAAGATGCTCGTAGTGTTATTTTAGTTAGTCTTAAGGGCACATATCATCATTGATGCGCGAGTGAATGTACTAATAGAGTCGTGTTCAACGTGTGAGAAAGAAAATATCTCATATGTCAATTATTGTGAATATTGATACATTTTCGAGATATTATGAAGTTATACTTTTGGATTTGTAATAATGGAAAACAATAATACTAATTTGATAATTGCTTTCATGTTAAAGATATTATTAAAAACTTGATAGAATAAACATTTTAAAATGTAAAACTTTCTTTCTGTGTTTTGATTTATTAAAAATGATTCGAATGCATTTCATTACTGAAACCAAATATTTGTAATATTGATGCTGATTTTATAAATGACATCACCTTGTTATTTATCTTTCAATGTTACAATATTCGAACTTTGATGCTACTTAACGATAGACTAGTTTTAGGCAATTTATTTACGATTAATGTTTAGAATAAAGTATTCGACATATATGTTCACTGCATTAATGATAAATAGGTTTTAGTCCATTATAAGAATTCTTCATCATATAGACTTCCTAATTCATAATACATTTTCAAAAATTGTAAAAAAAAAACAAATAATTCATTTGAGACTTAGCAGTAGTATAGAATATATTAGGCTTGAAGACTATCATAAATAACCGATACTTTTTACTTATAGCTGCATGCTTTTTCTGTAAATTAACAACAGCTTACATGTTCGGTAATATTATACAATTTAAAGTCATGTAAAAATGACGAAAGTGAATATTTTGAATGATGTTGATCTTTTTTGTCCTATTTCATGTCATTTGGCTATTGGATTGGCAGTTTATCAAAGGGCTATATATTTTTCAAGTTTTGGAATAGGATAAATTGATTTAAATTGCTTCTAGAGTTACTTAAGTGGTATTGATTGATTGCATGAATATCTATATTATTTTCAACTATCATTATATATGATTACACAATATATCATTAGACTTATGTGAATCTTGGTGTTAATCTTTGTCTATTTATAAAATAAATCATATGATTATTATTAATATTAAAGATCGATAAGAAAATTGTTTTCTTTTCTATATCCATATTGAAGTATTTCTCAATCGACAATAGAGATTAAAATCCCGAATGTATTTCTATATTTGATATGATGTGCATGCAAGTTTGTGCGTGTTATAAGTGTATCAAAAACAAATTATAGTATTGGTGGCAAGTAAATCAATTCTTTTTGTTTCTCACTTTTCTACCGTTGCATATATGAATCGATCACGCTTCACGATCGCTAATTGCTCAAAACATTCCAATACTCATATATATATATATATATAATGATTGAGAGAGAAAAAGCAAAGAAAAAACGAAGAAGTCACGTACAAACTATGATGAGTGATTGAAATAAATACACATATGCAGATTTCAATCTATGTTGATGATCGATCGTTTTTTGTTAGTTGATCAGCTGCAAAAGATTTCAATAAGAAAATGATCAATGTCAAAAAATTAAAATGAAACAAAGCTAATTTTATTTTCATCATAAGATTTTCTCGTATGACATAAATATTAGAATCAAAATTTAGTTAAACTATCTAAATGAAATTTCATTGAAATACAAACCAATGGAAAGCGTTTGTTTCTTCATTATTTTTGTTTGTACAAGGGTCGACTATTTTTATCAATGGTTAATCATTGCAAACATTCATAACATAAGGTACTTAGAGAATCATCATACTTACAAAAAGTGGATAGGTTCAGTTTTAATGATACCACTCAATGAACCATTGAAGAATCTTTCATTTCATTTTTCTATGAACATTGATGTTAGTCATGATAACAATCTCATACGCTTGATTCTGTCGTTCTTTTTTTTTCGTATTGATTGATGATCTAGCTATCGTCATCGTGTTTACACGACGTATAGATATTATTTTAATCGAGTTAGTCGCTTATCATATTCTCTTTGGATGTGCGTGTTCATAAAGGCGTGGTTTTACTTGTCATCAATACTATGCATTTGCATGGACACAAATAAAAGTTGCGCGCCCTGTCATTTTAGTCGGCACGACAAGGCAAAAGAAAAGAGAGGATCTCAAAATGATACTTCATGATAAGTAATAAAATAGATGAATAGGAAATATCAAATTAGTTTCGATTATTCTGTCAATAATAACATCTTTTTATGATCTATTCTTTCTTGTTTTAACATATGTGATAATCAATTGTTAACCTTTTCTCTTTGACTTGCTTAATATCTAAATGATTATTTTGCCTCATTTATTTTCATAATCGGTTTTCCAGAAAAAGAACTTTCTTATTTCTTTGATGTACTAGTATATCATGCATACATATATAAAGAACTCTTACTCGTCATCATCTTCATCATCATCATCATCATCATCATTTATATTTGCTATCACAAGTATCTTTTTACATGATTGGTTCGACAAAACGAGATATGCGTCTCTCATTACATGAAGAAAAATACGGAGAGAGAAAAAAAAATGTTATTGTAATTGACCAATCATATTAAAAAGAAAAAGAAAGCAAAGAGAAAGTCAAGACAAAAAGAAAAATAGAACAGAGAAATAATTTTTACATTCACTTAGTTATTTGATTCTAACTACTATAACTTGATACTTGTCATCAAAACAAAAATATATACGCAATAGTCTTGATCATGAATACTAATGATCATCAATTATATCTTTCATCGCCTGATTCAACATGTTCAAGATCATCATCATCATCATCATCATCGTCAATATTATTAAATAAAAAACAATCAACAACAATTAAATCTTTTCTTATATCGGATATATTAAAACCAAATTTTGGTCATCAAAATGAAAAATGTAACATTCCATTATCACCACCAACAACAAATGATTCAATATCATCATCAAATACTAATTTTAAACCGGGAACATTACCAGCATGGATTTTTTGTACTCGATATTCTGATCGACCATCTGCAGGTAGACAACAAGCAAATAGTTTTTTATCAAAATCAAACACACATACACACAAACACATTTTAGGTCCGCGTGCAAGAAAACCTAAATCATGCGATACAATCGATTCCAAACGTCCACGAACTGCTTTTACTAATAATCAATTAACACGTTTAAAAAATGAATTTGAACGTAGTAAATATTTAACTGGTGAACGTCGACAAATTTTAGCTAATGAATTAGGTTTAAATGAATCACAAATAAAAATTTGGTATCAAAATAAACGAGCAAAAATAAAGAAAACATCTGGTGTAAGAAATACATTAGCATTACAATTAATGGCACAAGGTTTATATAATCATACACCGTCGAATAATAAAAACAGTTAAAAAAACAAATGACTAGAGGCAAGCTAATCTTTTTTTATGTAAACTTCTAGTCAAATTCTTCTGTCTCTCTTTCTCTCTCTCTCTCTCTCTCTCTCTCTTTTTTTTCTTGATTATTATTTGTTGTACAGCGAGCAAAATATAGCAAAAGTGATTTTATTTGTAGCAACTGTTTGTTATAATCGATCATTATTGTCGATGTAACAGGTATCATCATTGTCAGTCGGTACAATTGATTGAAGTGAGATTGTTTTATATTTCTATATTCACTAATATATGATTTGAACAGATCTTTTACTCTTGTTAATTCGATAAATATAGAGTAGAATGTTGATTGCACATATACTCAAGGGAAATTTTAAATTGTAGTTTTCTTTTTCTTTTTCTTTTTTTTTTTCGCTACTTCTAATCGAGCAATGGCGGCATTGAATGACTTAGCATATGAAAGTTTAATGATCATGAGCAGTTATAGTTAATCATTGCACGAACATAAACATTCATTTTTTTCTCTGTCTCTCGCTCTCTTTCAAGGAGTTTCTCTTCATTGACGTTTTTCTTTGCTGGTACAAAGATGAAGAAAAAAAAAGATGAGCAGATGAAAAGGAGGAGCTGTTTTTGATTTATCTGATCTATTCAAAATGATGAACTTATCTTTTGATTGAAGAACTGAAAATTTAAGTTTAAATTGCTCAATACAAAATTAAATAAGCTATCCATGTCTTAGCAATGTTCAATAGCGAATTTTTGTTTATGAATTAAATGTTAAATTTCATTAGTGGTTAACATAATGCTCTGTTCAACTAAATGAAAACTTTAAATTGATTCAGTATCGAGCGCTAAGAAAGTGAGCAACAAGGAATAAGCGTACATTGACTTTTTTTTTCTGATAGTAGTCAATAAATAGCTATAACATTGATCTTTTATTTATTAATGTACACATAGGTGAACTAGCCTTGAATCTGAGTTCATAAAAAGTTAAACCCACAGCTATTGAACTTATGCATTGATTCAGTCATGCATGAAGCAAGTAGCAAATATATAATAATAAACCATCGATTTTTTTGTTTTTGATAGTTTATAAAATCTTTCCAGAAAACTCGAAGTAAGTCAGAATGTCACACTTTATGCGATGTTAGCATCCGAGTATTAATATTTACAGGTTTTGAAAATTTTGAATAAAATACTCCAAGAGATGAATTGACTAATGGGATGATTTCTTTATCGATTTACTATCGAATTTTTTTTTTATCTCTTCATATTTACCTTGAATCGACAATATTACATTCGAAAGTATTATATAAAGTTTGACATGATTGATTAATAATATTAGTTTATTTACTCGGAGGCAATGTCTTATACTTAAAATGTAATCTATATCTAATCAATATTATTTATCTTATTGCGTTTCTTCTTTCACGGGATTTGATTTAATCGAAGTATCAATTACAAGAGCAAAACTAAAAAATCAAATGTCAATGTTACAAACTAACAATAAATACAAATCTTACGAAGTACATTTCTCTACATGCAAAATTGTAAATTAACAAGGGATGGGCTCTATGATATCTACTAAATATTTCAAAATTAAATACTAGAGGATAAAACTTATCGCTCTTTAAACAATAAAAACCTGCTAAGCATAATTCAATAAGATAGAACTATGAAGATTGGTATTATTAGACAATCGAACATACATGTCTAAAAAAAAAAAAAGTTTAAAACTATTCAACAGGATGAATATTTTAAGGCGTAATTAATTGTCCACACAATAATTATTATACTTGTTCTTCCAATCTGATGAATAACAATGAAATTAATATTGGATAGCACTGATGAAATCTGCACATTTATCCAAAAGAAAAAAGCGAACGAAGAATTATGTACACAAACTACTATAAACTAAAGAAAAAAAGAAAAAGAAAACTTTTGCATATTTACACAGAAAAAAAAAAACGATAAAGAGAAATGCACAAAATTTTCGTTCATTTTTTTACGTCATCATTGTTCTTTAGTTTCAAAAAAAAAAAAAAGGAAGATGAGAAAAGAAAAAAAAAAAAGTTTATATAATCACTGAGAAAATGCAAGAGACAAAAAAAAAAGTAAATAATAACAAGATGATACTATTGTGCATATGGTGAGATTTTATTTTGTCTTTTAATTTAGCAAATATGTGGTGCAGATACTTTAATAACACCTGGTGAAGGTGGTGGTGGAGCTTTCGTTGTTACTAAAGGTCTTTTTTGTTGTTGTTGTTGTGTTCGAGTAGCAGCAGTTGTTTTTAGTGATGAAGATGATGGATTTGCTGTTGTTATTGAACGAGCTGGACTTGTTGATGATGAATTATTTAAATCTTTATTATTATTATTATTACTAGTAGTAGTAATTGATGACATTGATATTGGTCGAGATGCTCGTTGAAGTTTTCCAAGATTAGCTGATGTTCGTATTTTAATTGTTGAAGAAAGATTTGAACCTGTACTTGTACCACTAACAGCACGTGTTACTGGTGGTATTGATTCAACAATAATAGACGTTGTTGTATTTGAACGATTAAGTGTTAATTGATCATTACTTGTTAAACGTTCAATATTAATTGGTGGTAAACGTGTATTCGATTCTGTATTTTGTATATTTGTATTAATTGTTGTAGCTGAACGATAACGATATGTTGATGGTGTTTGTCGAATTTGACTTTGTGATGATTGTGGTGTTGTAGCAATAGCTAATTGATGTGAAGGAGGATTAGCAACAGATATACCAATTAAAGATATTTGTTGTTGATTTCGTTTATCAAGTATTAAAGATGTTGGAGTTCGTTCAGTTGAAGGTGGTGGTGGAAGAGGTGGAGGTAATGATGGAGGTATTTGAGATTTTCTTGGTGATGTTGGAGCATTTGTATTTGGTCCAGAATTTGTTATACGTAATGGTGTAACACGTAATAGACCAGTTAATTTCATACCTGGTTCAGGTGTTGAACGTATTGGAAATGGTGTAATTTGTAATAAAGCACTTGTTGCTGCTATTGATGATGCTGTTGGTAATGAAAAACGATTTTGTGATAGTGAACGTGGTGGTAATGAATATGGTCTGAATTTTGGACGAAGTTTAATAGCATTTCTTGAACAAATAAGTTTAGCATATTGTTGTAAAAGTAATTGTTGATCGAAAAGAAATTGTTTAAGTAATTCTGATGCTAAAGAATTTACAATACTATCTTTCATACATTTAATTAATAATTGTGGATGTTTAGAATGTAAATGATGATGACGATGATGTTTAGTTGATATACCAAGTGAAAAATCATTATTTTCATCATCATCTTCATCTGTATCAAATGAATCAGCAGCTGTACCACTGAAATGACCATCTAGTATGGTATTTGTAGCATCATCATCATCATCTAAATCAGAATTATTTGTTAATTCAGAGCCTTCAATTGAATCAATCGATGAACGACCAGAAGCAGTATCATCAAGAAGAGCCTGGAAAGAATTATATTTGTTATATATGATTAATTTCTTTTTTTTTTTGTTTTTAGTATAAAGCAAAAAAATTCTTTCTTTAGAATAGTTCAACTATATTTGATAAATTTTATTCTTAATGAAAAAAAAAAAAATTTGACAGGTTTTGTTCTGCATTTTTAATGTTATTATTTATTCACTTTCAGTCAAAATTTAAATAGAATGAAAACGTTTAAAACGAAAAAAATTCATTTCTGATTAACGAATACAAATACAAAAAACGATCGTATTCTATTGATATATTAAGAATTTGATTAAAATTCTTATAATAATCAATATCAATCTCGTTACAGACATGTTCATACATTTTTATTCAATATTCAAACAATTATGTATTTAGAAAAAATTCGTCAAAAGCAAACATCTCGAAATCAATCTTGACTTTTTCTTTTACAAAAAAAAAAAAATTGAATTGCGAGCGAAGGTTCTGCATCTGATGAACTTTGTCTGGTCATGGATACTGATGTATTTAAAATAAAAATTAAACATTTTTCAAATTCAAAAAACTACTACTATAGGACATTGTCATCTATTTATAGTTCGACTTATATTCAGCCTGTAGACATTTATCAGGTCTCAAACAAATAAATTTTGAATTTATTGAAGAAGATTTTAAAGATTTGATTTTTCATCAAAACAAAGAAAATGATCTAAAAATAAACTTTTATGTTAATATATAAATATTTTAAGTTTATCGAATGACATGTAAACTGACAATTATATTCATAAAGTAATAGATTTTATTTTTCGTATTGTTTTTAAATAAATATATTCTAAGAATGTTGTGAGTGCATTATGTTTATATTCATAAAGTCTCTTTTTTTTTTTAAACAAAACTTATTTCCTATGCACGAGAAAAAAAAGCCCCGTATTTTCATTAATCAACGAATTAAGATTGTCTATATTGATTAACTTAGAATTTTGTTAGTAATTATTAGAAAAGCAAAGATTGTAAATATAAAACTTTCTTCCAAGCAATTACTTACTTTCAATTCAGTTGAATTTAAACTAGAAAATTTTGGATTTGTAATTAATAGATCAAGTGTTGATGATGATGTTGTTGTTGTTGTTGTTGTTTCAATATTAGTGAGATCTTGTTGTTTATATGGTTGAGCTAAATTTATTGTTGATTGTTTTTCAATATGATTTAAACGGCCACGTATTCGAAAATGTGGTTTACTTGACCATTCTTCACAAATTTTTTTAATAGAAGAACGTTTTGCTTTTTCTTCATCATATAAAACAGCATCTATTTCTTCAAATTCTCGTCTTGAACGTCCACTTGTTTCACGAGCATCATCTTCATTATAACCTGACAAAAGACTTGAGCCACTCACTGATTGCGAACACATAATAATGTATGGTTGCTATAATTTTTCTTTTTTTTTTTTTTTGAAAAAAAAAAAAAACACGCACAGAACAAATGACGAAACTAAGAAACGAAAAAAAGACAAAATAAAAAAAAAAAAAAGAAGACAAAAAAGTTCATACGCAAAACCAGGAAGACCAGATCACATGGTAATATGAACGAAAAGACGAATAATTTTTTTTTTCTTCTGATATTGTTTGTTTTTTCTTCTTTTTTTTTTTTTTTTTTTCTTGTCTGTCTAAAGTAAGAAATACATAATGAAGTGAATAAAAGTTTTCAAAATAACAACAACAAATAGCTACTTCACAACAAGCAACTTATTGTATTCTATATTATTAATGAATAAAAAAAAATCAATGATATAAATGTAGTAGAGATAATCATTTATAACAAATCGTTTGTGCCTTTCGTCCTTGTTTTTTTATTATTATTAAAATTGGACACACTCAAATTCATTAATAGAAAGAGAGAAGGCGACAGAGAGAGAGAGAAAGAAAGCAAAGAAAAATAAAAAAAATTTTTTTTTTCTGATTCTCGCGTGAATATATTTGTCTCTATTGCCAGATTATAGATGACAAATGTTTACTCAATTCAAGCAAGCCATTGTTATGGATCATTTCAGAGAGACTGCCAAGAATGCTTAATAATGTAAAATATGAAAAATAATAATAAAAACTTTTACAGTCAAATTATCATTATAAGACAAAAAACTTGATTTGAATTAGTGAAAAAACTTCGATTATTAAAAATTTTTCGATAGAGGTCGCCTATGAATAATAAAATTACAATCGTAGACAGATGGAGAATTATAAGAACTGTTCTAAAGAAAATGGTTCATTCTTTTAGGAAAAATATCTTCATTAGAACTGTTGATGTTTGTCAATTTTACAAGAAAATTATGAGTAGATGTTCAGTTTGAAAATAAGTCAAAATTTTCAAATTTCATCGACATCACGATACATCTTTTATATCAGTTATAATTAAAATTCTAAAAGGAAATGTTCTGTCTGGCATGAGTTGCGGCTCTTAGGAGAACGTTCTGCATTCCCACATCGATATTAAAAGTCTCTTACGTGACCGAAACAATTTCTGCACCATTAGTATCATACCTCCGATTTATTAGGGATCTCATTGAACGCTTTTCACCATTAATCATCACATTAAAATAATTATAATTCTGATAAAACTTTTATCTTTGATTGTTGAGTATTTTTCAAGTTCATTGATGATTGGAATTATTTTCATTCAGTTTCGAAGTGATACTATGTTCTTGAAACTTTATTTATATTAGAGCTTGAATTAGGCAACTTATGACATATAGCCCTAGAAAATGTTATTGTGTAACTCTCTTAAAAACTATAATTCGAACGAATGCATTCTTTTATAATATTTGGGCATAGTTAGGATTATATACAAAATTTCAACCTTTTAGATGTTATATATCGTTGCATTTTTTTCACATTTGTTACATCATCATTTTCGATAAGCCTTTGGACTCTCACCGAAATCCGAAATTTTTAATCTTCATCACGTTCTCTATTATATTATTTTCTCGTTTAGCAACTATAAACAGAAAACTATCTCATAAGTATTCTATAGTATTTATAATACTGTCATAATATCGTTCACCAAGATTATCAGTACGGTGTTTAATGAGAAGTGTTTCGGCTTGGTTCGGATTTGCTGTTAGACCTACATTTTAAATTAAATACACATATGTTAATCATTTAAATTCGTATGAGTTCTTGCTGAATATCCATTAAGTGTACATTTTCATTACTTGATAGGTTATGTTGTTGTTTTATTTAATTTGAAAACATATTTATTTGTTATGAGCGAAAGTTTTTGCTTTTTGTGGACGTATAAATGAAGTAAATAGCAATTCTGTTTCAATTAAATCTAGTGAAGATAGAGCAGTTGCAGTCATGGCCATAGAATTTCAGGTATATAATAGTTTTTCATCCGATTCTTTTGATTAATCTATATCAGGTATTATTCATCACCATTACTACTGGTTAAAAATCTAGACTAGTAGAGTTATATGAAAAACAATAATGTATTATGAGTGCTTAGAGACATCATTCTTTTCAATGTTTTCACGTTCCGATATTTTTTCATTTCAAAATGTATTTTCGACCTTTTTCCATTCGATATTTGCGAGAGCCTATCCAACTGTCGAACCTTGTTCGAGTCCATGACATACTTAATTGGAGACTTACTTTCTGCATAAGTGTAAGAAAATGGGATTTTTTAGTTTCTCTTCTCTTCTTTTTCTTTATCTTAGAGAGTTGAGATTCTGCAATTGTTACTATAGAATTGTTTTTTGATATACGAAGCAGAGTCATATTCATTTAAAAAAGTCCGATCAGTTTTGAGATAACGTTCATATGAGTCTTGATGCTATACCTTACTAAAAGACAATAAAAGTAAAGAATATATTTTTCTGGTTTCTTCAAAATCAAGCTAGCACTAACTGTTATATATATCGTACAAACTGACTTAGCTGTTTTCTTAGTGTTCCATTTGAAAAATGAACATGACTACCTTAGTGGCATCTTTTCTGGGCATTCGCGAAGTTCTAAGAAAATTGTTTTTCGATTCGTTCCCGACATTCTGAAATAAGCAACAGAGTTTATCGAGCATCTTTGCATAACAATTCAAAACCTTATATTATGCTCATCAAATATAATGGAAGCATACTTGATGATGCATCGATGAAAAGTGGCATAGACGAAGAAGTCAGTGCATTAGTTTATGTTTTTCTTGCTGCCACTTTGCATCGGAGCAAGAAAGAAAAAGTTTACATTTACTTTTATATTACTTGATAGAACGAAATGAGTGTTACCTCGAGAGCAATCGATCTTTCTTGACTGAATATGACTTTGCTTTGTGTATCAAATGAAAACTTTGTATTAATAATTACAGATCTCAACTTCGTGAAATGAAGAAAAAGAAATTGAGGACAAACTAAAAAATTCTATTTCCTTACATCTATGTAGTAATTGAATTTCCGTGTAGAATCGTCGTAGATCTGAACTCTTTAAGAATGTCTTAAATCTTACTGAATTCTATTCATAGTCAAAATCAGACGCAGTTCAGCAGTCCAATATGTTTCCTTTTCGGCCACGAAACCTTTTACAGTCCAAACTAGCCGATTAGATTGTCATAGATCATAGGATTCAAAGGCAAAATAATCAAACTGTATATATTATATTTCGAATATTCAGAATGATAGACGTAAAAGCGGTAAAATTTTTAGTACCATTCATGATCTACATAACTCAATGATTTTAATTATAGATTTCTACATGATCTATTTGTTCCTTTGAATGATTTTTCAAATTTATATTCGATAAGAAGAAGATCAAATAAAAATAAATTTCGGAGAAACAAAAATGTGTTTCTTCGATATATAACAATTAATTAGAAAAAGGAAAACTTAAAATCGTTCTTTTTCCTTTCGAAAAAGTAAAGGAAAGTTTATATTGATTTTTTTTTTCTTATTATTTAAAGAAAACGGTAGGTGTACCCATTTCAATTCCATTTTTCTTTTGTTCCATCCAATATGTTTTATACGAAGAAAAATGTAGAAGCAACAATGTCTTATTTCAATATTAAGTTTTATATTAAGTTAATAAAGCTTGTCGTATATGTAAATCAAGTAAAGAATTTTCTTGAAAACGAAATAATGTTCGTCCATGAGCAAAACATGATTCTACATAAATAATAACTGGTATAAGAGCAATAAAATCTAGACGACTGATTTTCATTGTTTTAATTTTTGGCATAACAAATTCTAATTCATTGGATATACGTTCAATTTTATTATTTCCTAATCGTTTTCTAATAAATTCAAGAAGTTGTTCATAACTTATTGTAATTCTATCCGATAAACATTGATTATTAAAATCTTCTAGTAATTCAAGAATATTATTATGATAATAATTAAAATCAACATCATCTAATAATATATTCCATAATCTTGAACTATAATATATCAGGAAATTATTTATTCGAAATAGAAAGTTTTATTTTATTTACTCTTGTTTAGCTACCATTTCAACAATGATAGCTGTTGCATAAAATTCTTGTAAACCAAAATAAGTTGTACCACTTATTATATCATATAACTAGAAATTAAATATGAAGCATTTGACTCAACATATAGAGATTAACTAACCACACGAAAAAATGTTAGTTGAGCACGAGGAAAATTAGATGGTAAACATCTTTGTACTTGTGGATATGATATATGTCTAAAAGATTAATTGATGTTGATTGGAAAATTTTTTTTTTTTGTTTACAAATTTACCCATCTTTATCTGTATCAAGTTTGTTAAATAAACGTTTCAATCGATTACGTGCTGATTCACTGAGCAATGAACCTACATCCATATGCTAAACAAAATAAGATTGATTATTCATTCGATAAAACAAAATGAAAACCTGAAGTGGATGATAACTTTTCGTTTCTTCTTCAGGCTCAACATTTATAAAAGTATTTGATCGACTGAATATACTTGAAGCTTGTGGTGATTTGCATCTTAATATTGCTTTTTGTGTGAGATTTTCTTTAACAACATGATCACTCATGGCTGGCAAATGTATTTTTGCATTGATTGGCTTAAATAATTTAGGAAACGATGATTGATTTGTATCTGTTGAAGATGGTTTTTGAGATGGTCTTATTTGAAGAAAAAAAAAAAAACAAGAGTTAAGAACAAAGAAAATATAATTATAAAAATTTATCTTACAATGAGTCTTGAATATTAGCTGATTGACTTGAATTAAGAACTGTACAAAAGAAAGTCATGTCTTTTGATATTTTATAATAAAAAAATAATTATACCTCTTGCTGACATTTTGTTTACAATTGTTGGTAATTTAACTACTGGTGTTATATATCGTTTATTAGTAACAATCAATTGTTTCTGTCGTGATTTTGATTTTCTTATTACTGTCATTGATGGATTAAATATTGGATTTCTTTGTGTTTGTTGTATCATGATCCTTTTCTTAACAACAGCAGCAGTATTTAAACATGTTTTTTTTTGCTTGGAAGACATTCTTCAACATCCTTGCTATGACATCTGTTTTTAATTTAATGGACTTAACGTTATGAATGAAAAAGAGAGAAAGAGAAAACGAAGGTGTACAGATTTTTTCATTTTTATGAAAGAAAAACAGTACAAAAAAAATCACTTTCATCAACTGAATTCAATGTTGATGATTTGAAGAAGCAATCGAACAAAGTAAACTAAATGAAATGAGTATGTGTTTGGAGAAAGCTTTTAATGGCCGAAGGGCTACTGGGATTTATTGAATATATTTCAACTACCGGATTTGCCTAGACTTATCTACTGATACATTTTAACTGTATGAAAAGAGAACCAAAGTTCTGAAGAGTTAGCCTTCACTTTCGGTAGATCACCAACCTCACATATCAATTTTGCTTTTAACTTCAAATAGGTATCTGCCATCAGTCTAACTCCTTTCGTTTGATGATAATGAGGTTTATAGAAAAATCTCTATGATTCTCGGAAGCGAATTTTTAAGACAGAATACTTCTCATTTGGAAATTATCAAGTGACTCATATGATGAAAGATGTCTAAGTCAACAAAAAAAGCTTTCTATGGTTATTAACACCCTAGATCATGCATAAGAAGAACGAATACCTTATAAGTATTGCAAGGTGCATTTCAATGGTTTCTACACATGTCTAAATGACCTTCTACGGCACTTAATGATTGAAATGATATAGATTTATGTTAACTGGACTATTTTTATTAATTAGTCGTATAAAAATCTCAAAAAGTATCAAAAAAAAAGCAAGAAAGTCTACAGCAATCGTTCATGATTTATGTTTTTCTTGTTTTATTATTTTAATGACTATACCATGGTTTCCAAGATATCTCCGTTCTGACGATTTTCTTCATTATTCAATGATGATTTATCATTATTAAGAATAATATCTCCATCAATATTGGATTTTTTTGCTTGTTCTTTGCGGCGTTTATATTGTCTTGTTTTATTTCGTACTATTAAAATAATCCAAAATGGTTTTGTTGTTAATAAAGAAACAATCAATGGTACAATAATTCCTTGTGTTGAATATGGTTGTGGAAATGAATACATTATAATCATAAATGCAATACCAACATTCTGTATTCCAGCTTCAATACCAATTGTTTTTATATGAGTCCAACTCATACCACATATCCAAGCTAAGATACCACCAAGAAAAAAACCTATAAATGGTAGTAGTGGTGCTGTTAATACTGTATATAAATCTATCATTATAAACAAATACCAATTAACAACTAAACCAAATGTAAGAAAAAATAATAACACAAACACCATCATCGGTTTAATAAGTCGTGTTATAAATGGACGTGATTTAGGATAAAAATGACTTATAGCAATGCCAATACTATATGGTATAACAACAAGTGCTAATGAACGTGCAAGACCCCAAAATGGAACATTTATTGAAAGTTCATCCATATAAAGTTTCCCTATTGTATACAAATAGAGAGGCATCATAAAAAATGATGCCGTAGTTGAAACAAATGACATTATGGCAGATAAATTAACATCACCATCAAATAGAACTGTCCATTGATTGGAAGCACCACTGCCTAAAATTATTTTATTTCTCTAATAATAAGTGAATCCTACATTAAATAGTATATATTTACCTGGACAACAACCAATAACAAACAGAGCGAGACTATTTAATGGTGAATAGCGAAAAATTTTTGCAATTGCCATTGCCAAAAAAGGCATTAAACCGTATTGAGCAACAAAACCAACAATAACTGGTTTGGGATTTTTTAAAATATCACCTATTATTTTTGGATCAAGTAAAATACCCATTAATATTGAAATAATAACCACTATGAATGGAATAATAATATAAAATAATGTATCAATAACACGTTTTGGTTGTATTACAAGAACATTTAATGACCAGATACGTGACAATGATGTATCATCATCATAAAATATATCCAAATGAAATATTAATTTTGTTACACCCATTGTATTACCTTTTATTGACCATATCATATGAATATTCGGATCATTATTTGAACTTTGATTAAGACGTATTAATGTTGGTGAAGGATAAGCATTGAAAATATGACCAAGACTTTTTTTATGAGATACTAAATTGAATAATGATCAATTGTACAACTTCATCGACACACCAGCATACAGATGTATACAACAAAAATACTACTTAATTCTTCTAAGAGATAGTTTCGTTAGCATATACGTCATTTTTACTAAAAATTTCTCTATATTCTTTAGTAGCCTGAAATCTGAACACGAAAACTCAGTTCCTATGTTAACTTCTTCATTTCCATAGAATTTCTCTTTAGATTATGAATAGTAAAGATCAATAATGAAGTATAGAAAAGTTATTTGTTTATGATAGAGCTCTTCACCATTGTTCTTATCATTGAAATCTTTTCACACACAACAAGTATTTTTTTTTTGATAACGTACTCTTTTTGTGCAATGTGTACTTCCAAGTCTCTAGATTGTTTTATTCTTTAGTGACAATCTTTATTCTTTTCAAATTAATATGAAAAAATATTATTTACTCATTTTTTTGTTAAAAAGAATAAGATAAAAGGTCATCATCATCCAAGAGTATGCTATTTTCGTTTGATCTACGTAAATATGCATTCTGATTATTAAGTTGTTTTTTATTCAAAATCGAATACAACTAGAATTCGAATGAAAATATACATGAATCTTTCAAAACAAGAAAACATTCTAGTTGAAAGTTGACTAATTTTCTATAGCACTTTTGTTGATTATCAATAATGTCATAATATCCTCAAATTTCAATTTGCAAGAGTCTTACTCATTGTATTCTGATCACTTGTTGATTCACTAGAGAGTATACTGATGTCATTAGAAACATCTGAGAAGATGCGTCAATATTAATTGAAATACTGCTTAAAGAAGCACCCATGAAGGAACCACAGAATTGAAGCACTGATCAAACTATTAATGCTTGATCTTTCGTGTGCATTCGAAAGGCCATCATCTAAAACGACTAAGCCCAAACTTTTAGTTCATTCTGATTTTTTTCATTATACTTCTACAAATCATAGAATTAGTTACAAGATGGATCATCAACAGCTGAAAAAAATAAACGCTTCAAAATATTTGTATGCCATTTATTTATTGAGCCAACACGAGTGGAAACGATGAAAATTTGATAGTGTATAATATTCGTTTGTTGATCGGATATTTACTGCTATTTTTCGAAATGAAAGGAAATCAAGCTGAGTTTTTTTTACATGCTAAGTAACTTTTGACTCTCTAGAAACTAATAGTAAAAACATATTGAAAAGTTCATTTTCCAGACTATATAAGGCTTGTATTGCCAATAGACAGGTAAGCAGCTTCAAGGAAAACGATCTCAGGTATTTTTCAGCGTCCTTCAGTTTGATTAGGACTATATTACTGGTTCTTACGGAAAATGAATAAAAAATTTTGGACTCCGTACATTTTTGATGCAAACCATGGGACTTAAAAAAAAATTTGGTTTACACAATTCTATAATAATCATTTATATTGATAAAGCATAGGATGTTCATCAGTGATATGATTGAAGTTCATTATTAATCGTAATTTAGTGTTACAAGGATAGCCTCTTAATGTCATACACTCGCAATGGATCCTCTAATTCTCCATCGAAAGAATTCTCCATACATTACCAAATTACGATTATTAATGAACTTCACTCATATAATCCTACGGTTCACATCGAAGATGTGTAGAGGTCCAAATTTTTTTCGTTCTATGGAAAAACTGACAATATAATTCTAGCCATAATGAAGGATGCCGAAAAGTGCCCGAGATCGTTTTCCTTGAAGCTGTTCGGCTGTCTATGGGCAGTGCAATTCTCATTTAGTTTCGAAAATGAACTTTTCAATATATTATTACTATCATCTCGAGAACCGAAAATTATATAAAATGTTGAAAAATAGCACAAGATATGTGGTCAACAAATGTCTATTACAGACTACTAAATTGTGACCTCTGAAACTCATGTTGACTCAATAAATAATCTAGATACAACTTTTCTTGATCTATCGTTTAATATAGTACATGAAGAAATTCTTTGACTTGTGGAAGTATAATCCTAGCGAACAGTTAGTCATTATTTTCTTGATAGTAAGTAAGTAAAAACCATGGACAGTGTCAACTAATTTTTTCACCGAAAGTTCACTTATAACATATGAACATCTTTCAATACTAGATTTTGTTCTTTGATATTTATTGTATAAACTGATGTATTTTGAAAGTTCCGATGACGTCTTATTAAAGTCCATGAACATAAAAGAGAGTCGAAGTTGAATATGACTCGAACATGCTTTCGTGCTCCGATGCCTTTGAAAGATGTTTTCGAAACCTCTGAAATGTATCAATTTGTACAGCAAATATCAGAGAACAAAATCTAATATTCAAAAAAGTTCATATGTTCAAACTGAATTTTCAATACAATGTTTAGTTGATCCCATGCAGAGCTCTATAGGTAGCGAGGGATGAAAAGTCTGCTAAGGTTAAATTTACTATAAAACTATCAAATGCCTATAAAATAATCTAAAACTTGAATTTTAACTAGTGCTTCATATACTGAACTAATTTTAGGTATTCTCATGGAGAGCATTTCTTGCCGAGAAAAACTCTTAATTATTTTATATTTTAGATAATCAAATGCTAAATCTCTTAGAAACTGTTTAATAGGAACATAATACTATTGGTTTATTGTTATTATTACTCACAGATATATAAGTCTTCTACCAGAACAGTATCTGAATTGTTAATATTAGTATTTTTTATTGACTTCGTAACTTCTTTTCGAAGATTGACGATTTCAGGATCAGTAGATCTTATTTGAAATTTAAATCCAATTGCATTACTTATCTTATTTTTTTTGTGTTGAAAATCATTCGCATCTGCTTGTATTGTGAGATAACGAGTTTGAAATAAAGGTATTTCATATGATGTATTATGAAACGATGTTATATATTCAATATTTTGATCTGTATCCTTCTGTGTTTTATTAAAAAATAGTTTAAAACTATGAGCACATTTGATGATTGTCATAAATATGATGAAACATTTGCATACTTGTCCTTGTATCATTCTCTTGACGACATGCGCTTCACTTTTTTTTCTTAGTTATTTATCATATCATGCTCGTGATATTTGGCTCGTCTTTAGTTTTTATTAAAGAACGAAACAGAAAATTATGGATGTGAAAACAGTATCGGTACAGAATGACAAAAAAACATGATATACTAAGATAACGATGATGTCCAAACACAACTTTGACTGTTTTCATTATAGCCAATTAATGTATGACCGTCATGTGTAAATGAGAGATGTCGTACCAACAATTTAGACTCAGAATGTGTTAATATATGCGGTCTGCATATAAAAAATATTTTTTTATTTGATGATGTGATGTCAAGCCCGACAATCATTAATTCTTGATGATTTTACACTATCATTATAAGTAGACGTCTAATTCAAGTTGAAAAATAAGTCAAGTTCTTCAAACTTCATTGGCATCGCCGTAGCCATAGTTAAACATAATTTTTATCTCGCTTATAATTATAAGTCGAGACGAGACTGTAGTGTCTATATCACATAGGATACATTTGTATTATTCTAAACAGAGACGAACATGGGCCGCTGCTCTTAGGAGAGCGTTATGTGCTCCCACGCCGATATAAAAGGCCGGTTACATGACAGAAACAACTTCTGCACAATTGGCATCACATTAAAGCCGTTGTTGAGGAAATAATTATAATTTAAATCAAAATTTTACCTTGGATTTTTTTTGGCTACTTTTTTGACTTCAGTGGTGGTTTGAATTTTTTAAATTTATCTTCCAAGTAACATTATGGTCTCAGAACTATATTTATATTCGAACTCGAGTGAGGAGTAATAGAAAAAATCTTTTGTTCAGCTCTTCCAACAACTTAAATTCGGGTGTAAGTATTTTCTTATAATACTTGGACGTAGTTAGGATTATGTAAAAAATTTCAATCTTTTATGTGTTATACATCGTTGCATTTTTCCCACATTTGTCATACAATCATTTTGGATATGACTTGAAACTCTTACCGAAACAGTTTCATACTATAATTTCCTATGTAAATACAATTTTTCTATCAACAACAAAGTTCAATTTCATATTAAATTAGCCTGTCTCACAAAATTCTAAACTCACCTTATCTTCGCTATTAATTAGTGAGCCATGATTCTTCGTTCGTTTGTTGACTTCTAAAAGTTGTTTTCGCTAATATATAATTGTCATTCGTGATTATTAATTTTTCCGTGATAATTCTAGCAGCAAAATCTAATCTGTTCACTAAAGACAAAGTGCTGGTGAATCATACTTCCCATTGATACATTCATAGGTAGACAATCGCAAAAAAAAAACACAAGATTATCAAAAGATTTCTTTCCGTTTGTAATACTTTGTAGTGCCCGTGATGCTGATCATTTTGGAACAAAAATATCCAAATTTGCTTATTAAATCATGGTTTAGGGGCAAACTACTCAAAAACCTTCAACTATTACCGACTGCTTATTGAGCTGTAGTTGAAGATTTTTGAGTATTGCGATCCTAACATCATGATTTGTTAAGTCAATTTGAATATTCTTGTATGAAAATGCTCAGTGCAACAGGCACTACAAAGTTCTTCAGACAAAACAATGTTCTGAGAATCTTAGAGTTTTCTTATTTGAGTAACCATAGAAGCATACATCAAAACTACGATTTTCAATTAATTTGTCGTTGGTAATTTATTTCGTCGATTTCTATAAATGATCAAAATAAATCTTATTGAATAATGTTTTAGCAACAATTAGTCAAAAAATAGTTTGATAATTTATTATTAATGGATTGATTACATATGAAAGTCAATAAAGTCATCGAGTCGATTTGATCAACAATATTTTAGATCTATTAGAACTGTTTCAACTGTTCTTCTTTCAATTTTAATTTTAATTATTCAAAATATTAATCTTCCGATGTCAGCAATATTTACCAATTGAACTTCTAATGCTTATTTTATCAGTCCACAGAAAATTGATTCGCATTTTAATCATTGTTTAATAAATAATGAAATCAAGTCCATGGTTTGCTCTTCAGAAATTGTTAAACATAACTCAACTTAAGCTTAAATGGCGGTAGCTCATAGATAATTCATCTAATCAGAACGGTTGTCGAATACTTTTTTTTAGAGATATTATCGTTTATACGAGAAATTCCTCATTTGAATCTACTATTTCAATTAGTTAAAAATTTTTTTAAAAGCCTTTTATAGATGCAGAGTTGAGTAAATGAAGACAAATGTATTGTAACGTTTTAGACAATGTGACATGGAAACAAATATAATGAATATGAAGAAGTAATGTCTATGAATTAACTAATGAGACGTTTCGACATATTGAATATCTAAAAACATGTTTGCTTGGTATTAATTGTTGTTGGTCTCAGGTTGATTGTAAAAGATTTGAGCTAAACCAATTGCATGAAAACCAAAATTCTTTATTACAATTGAATATTCTATTGCCTACAATATCTTGAAATTGATATATTTCTAATATGCGACTGACTGGATTAATTCGATCTTTACTATCGCGTCGAAGTTTTCTGCCAAATAATAAAGTTTATCGGCTGCTACTGTAAAAAAAACAACAAATAAGAATTGTAAAACTTTTACAAAATCTGACATCGTAGCATCATTATGAAACTATAGGATGATTACGAAGTCAAAACAAGAATATTTTTTCACTTAAATTGCCAATTATTACTGTAGGTGTTTATGAAGTTTCCAGTTACGTAACTACTTGAAGATCGTTCTTGTCAGGAAAGAAAAGATGAAAACGAAAAAAATTAATAAAAAAAACGATTATATTTTTTTTTCTAGCGAGTTGATTTTTAAAATATCTACAAAAATAGCGTAAGATGTTATATAGAATGGCGATATATTTGAAATAGTACAGCGTGTACGACTCAACATTCCATTTGATATATTAATAGTTTGGATCGTTTCGTTTCGTTGTAAATCGTGCTATAGTGTCGCAAACGTAAGATTTCTCTTCCGCAGTTTTGATTGCTTTCATCTGAAGAAGATAAACAATAATGTATACTTCTTCGAACAAAAATTTCCTTTTTCATAAGGAACAAGCATAAAGGAAAGAGAACACTAGTTTCAAAGAGAATTGATCAAGGCCACCACCTTGATCAGCCAAATCTATGTTAATTACAAATCGTGGTTTAAAGTTCAGTTGAATTTCCATCATCATCGAATGTTGCCTTTTCACCAACAAGATCCGTTAATTACCAATTATTTGATACATGTGATCGTATTTCAGTACCATTTGTAACCCACTTGGCATAAATCACCATATGCAATCACAAAAAATAAAAAATTTATATGTAAATAAACGAAAATATATCTGCATTCTGACAAGAGAGAATGTTACAACAACTATGTTCTATGCCAATTTGAAGATATGGCCTGATCTCGGTTTAGTCTAAACGAAACTCGCATCAGACATTGAATAGCTGCATATTAATACGAAGAAGCAGTTGAGCACAAAACGAGAATCAGTCTCACGATGAATGTTCGTTTGGATTTTTATTAATGAACTAGAATGAGGACAAGCTGTTGCAACCGATACAACCATCAGCTTACGAGTTCAGACATGATATAATTGGCGAAAAGCCGTTTTATACAAAAACGTTGACGTCTATGTGAAACGGTTCATTACTTCTCGAACTTCTCTTAGTTTTTCAAATGATCATTGAGTTATGATAGTTGAAATAGCAGTGTCTTGTAATAGTTTACCAAAAGCAAACAAAACCTGAAATGAATTCATAGATTTGTTGGAGCTTCATCGTAAGATTTTTTCGATGGATCATCGAACCAGCTCAATTTCGACTTTAAGATTCTGCTAGGCTGATTCAAGTTGATTAGAAATACAAGGTTGATCTATGACATAGACATAGACAAGATGAGGAAAAAATCAGCAGAAAAGAATAGGAAATCTACTGAAATAATTTAAACGTACAAAAAAAAGATATGTTTAAAAATAAAATAAAAACGTAGAAAAAGGTATAGAACACAGTGATTGTGCACCATTATGAACATTTTTCTTTTTGACGATGCACAGAAAAAAAATGATGTGAAAAGTTTTTTCTCTTCGGCTTTATTATTGTTCTAATGCATCTAAAAGCACATCCATTATGGATAAAAATATTATTACTCATTTTAATAAAGTTTATTATGCATATATGTTGTTTCTCAATCAATCAATGATGAGGTCACTCGCTGTCATGTTGAAAAAGAAGAGAACGCGGCCATATTCTCAAGCAAGCATTCCGGCAAAGCAATACAAAGGAAAATATATGACTGATGTCAGTTCCATGAACAGATTCTTTTTCGACAACTCTCTCAAAGGGCCAGTTCTTATTCGAGACTTGTGTCTTGGAACGCTTCAATCTTTAGAACTAGGTCTAATGATTATTTTTTTTTGTGTAAACACAGATCATAGCAAATGGAAAGGTTAAAAAGAAATGTCTGGTGGCACCAACTTATTCTAAAATAACTGCTATATAGATTAGTTCCTATCAGACGACCAGTTGAAATAGTTCTCAAGATCGGACCTGATGTGGAACTGTCCTAGGTCTAATGTTAACTAGGCTATTTTTATTAAGTAATCACATAAAAAAAACCGACATCTAAGAAAAAAGAGTGTAAAGAAATCGTTTGTAGTTTATGTTTTTCAGTTTTTTTATAACTGCTGCATGGTTTCAACGTCATCTTCTTTTTTATGATTTTTTTCATTATTTAATGATGACTTATCATCGATAACAATTACATCTCCATGTATATTTGATTTTTTTGCACGTTGTTGGAGTTGTCTATATTTTTTTATTTGTTTTCGTACTATTAAAATAATCCAAAACGGTGGCGTTGTTAGAAGAGCAACAACCATCGGTACAACAATTCCTTCTGTTGCATATGGTTGTGGAAATGAATGCATTATAATCATAAATGCAATGCTAACATTTTGTATACCAGCTTCAATACCAACTGTTTTTACATGTGCCCATTCTACACGACATATCCAAGCTAACGTAGCACCAAGTATAAAACCTGAAAATGGCAATAATGGCGCAGATAATGCTGTAGATAAATCAAGCATTTTAAACAAATACCAATTAACAACTAAACTAAATGTAAGAAAAAATAATAACAAAAAAATCATCATTGGTTTCATAATTTTTTTAACAACTAGACGTGATTTAGGATAAAAATGACTTATAGCAATGCCAATACTATATGGTATAATAACAAGTGCTAATGAACGTGCCAGACCCAAAAAAGGAACTTTTATTGAAAGTTCGTCCGTAAAAAGTCTACCTATTGTATAAAAATAGAGGGGCATCATAACAAAAGATGCTGTAGTTGAAACAAATGACATTATGGCAGATAAATTAACATCACCATCAAATAAAACTGTCCATTGATTGGAAGCACCGCTACCTAAAATTAGTTTTATTTCTCTAATAATAAAGAAATTCTATGTTAAATAGTGTATATATTTACCTGGACAACAACCAATAACAAATAGAGAGAGACTATTTAATGGTGTATAATGAAAAATTTTCGTAATAGCTATTGCCAAAAATGGCATTAAGCCGTATTGAGCCACAAAACCAACAATAACTGATTTTGGTTTTTTCAAAATACCTGCTATTAATGTTGTATCAAGTAACGTACCCATTAATATTGAAGTACAAATGACTACAAATGGGACAATAAAAAAAAACGATCTATCAATAAGACGTTTTGGTTGCATTACAAGAACATTTAATGACCAGCTGCGGGACAATGATGTATCATCATCATAAAATATATCCAAATGAAGTGTTAAATTTGCTAAACCCATTGTTTTAACTTTCATTAAACACGTAAATTGAATATTCGGATCATCTTTTGAACTTTGATTAACGCGAATTAATGTCGGTGAAGGATACGCATTCAATACATGTCCAAGACTTTTTTTATGAGGAACTAAATTGAATAATGATCAATTGTACAACTTCATCGACACACCAACATATAGATATATACAACAAAAATACTACTTAATTCTTCTAAGAGATAGTTTCGGTAGCATATATGTCATTTTTACTAAAAATTTCTCTGGATTCTTAAGCAACTTGAATTCTGAACACGAAAACTCAGTTCCTATGTTAACTTCTTCATTTCCATAGAATTTCTCTTTAGATTATGAATAGTAAAGATCAATAATGAAGTATAGAAAAGTTATTTGTTTATGATAGAGCTCTTCACCATTGTTCTTATCATTGAAATCTTTTCACACAAAACAAGTATTTTTTTTTTTTGATAACATACTTTTTTGTGTAATATGTACTTCCAAGTCTATAGGTTCTTTTATTCTTTAGTGACAATCTTTATTCTTTTCAAATTAATATGAAAAAATATTATCTACTCATTTTTTTTGTTAAAAAGAATAAGATAAAAGGTCATCATCATCCAAGTATATGTTATTTTCGTTTGATCTACGTAAATATGCATTCTGATTATTAAGTTGGTTTTTATTCAAAATCGAACACAACTAAAATTCGAATGAAAGTATATATGAATCTTTCAAAACAAGAAAACATTACGATTGAAGGTTGACTAATTTTCTATAGAACTTTCGTTGATTATCAATAATGTCATAATATCCTCAAAGTTTAATTTGCAAGAGTCTTTCTCATTGTATTCTGATCACGTATTGATACACTAGAGAACATACTGATGTCATTAGAAGCATCTGAGAAGATGCTTTAATATCCATTGAGCTACTGCTCAATGGAGCACCTATGAAAATACTACAGAATCAAAGCACTGATCACAGTTGTATTTTCTCTGCACGTTCGATTCGAAAGATCATTATCTGGAACAAATAAATCCAAACTTATAGTTTATTCCAACGTTTTTAATTATACCTTCACAAGTCAAAGAGCTTTTATAGAGATCGTTTATCAACAGCGGTCGAAAGAAATGAGCTATTTAAAATATTGTATATGGTTTATTCAGCGAGCCAACATAAGTGGCAAAGATAACAATTTAGTAGTCTATAATATTCGTTTGTTAACCAGGTATCTACTGCCATTTTTTCGAAATTGGACGAAACCAAACTGAATTTTCGACATTTTATGTAATTTTAGATTTTCTTGAAAATAGTAAAAATATATTCAAAAGCTTATCTTTGGAACTATACGGAACTTGAAATATCAAGAGGCACGTACATAGTCTCAAGGAAAACAGCCTCGAGCATTTTTCAGTGTCTTTCGGTCTGACTAAAATTATATTGCTATTCTTTTCGAAAAAAGAAAAAAAGTTGATTTCCGTACACTCTTGAAGTGCACCATCGAAATTCAGATCAAATATTGTTCTGAAAAATCGGATAATCATCATTATTCGTATCGATAAAGCATGGAATGCTGCCCACACTCATATCGTTGAAGTTCATTGCTCATCGTAGTCCAGTAGTACATGAAAAATTCTTCTTATGGAGATTTAGAAGGGTCATGATGATTGTATCGCATACTTTATCAACACGAATGATTCCTTTCCGGTTTCGCAAAAAGAAATTACTTTTCGAAATTTCCGTAGTCCTTTCAGGAATATAGACGATCCAAATTTTCTCTTCATTTTTTGAAAGAACTGACAATATTATTGTAACCGTAATGAAGGATGCTGACAAAAATGTCCGCGATCATTTTCTCTGAGCTGTTTACCGTGTTATTGATAGTGCAATCGTCGTGCAGTCTAGAAAATGGACTTTTCGACGTATTATTACTATTTTCTAAAGACTCGAAAATTACACAAAATATAGAAAAATAGCAATAAGTATCTTTTCAACAGATAGATATTAAAGATCACTACATTTTCACTTCTTAAACTCATGTTGACTCAATACATAACCTAAATACAACTGTTCTTGATCTACCGTTTAATATATTGCATGAAGAAATTCTTTCATTTGTGGAAGTATAATCTTAGTGGAGAATTAATCACTCGTCTTTTGATAGTAAATAGGTGAAACCCTGGAGATTGTCAATTAAATTTTTGTCGAAAGCTCAATTTTATCATATAAACTTTCGGCAAAAGTTTAGTTGACTCCGTGCAGAGCTCTACAGCCAGCTAGTGGTGAAAATTCGATCAAGGTTTATTGTACTATAAATCATCGGCATGACTTTAACATTTGGATTCAGTGATTTAAGACAATCACCTTTCAAATGCATATAAAATATCATAAAATTCAAAATTAAACCAATGCTTTAGATACAGAGGTCATCCTCGATATTTTGATGGAGTATCTCTTAATAAAGCAAACTATTTATCATTTCATATGTTAGACAATCAAATACTAAGTCTGCTAAAAACTTTTAATAGGAAAATGATACTTTTGCCCTATTGCTACCATTACTTACAGATATATAAATCTTGTAGTAGGAAAGTATTTGATTGGTTAGTTCTAGCATTTTCCGTTGACTTCATAACTTCTTTTCGAAGACTGATGGCTGTAGGATGACTAGATGTTATTTGAAATAGAAATCCAATTACATTACTAATAGTATGTTTATTATGATGAAAATCATTTGAATCCGTTTGGAATGTGACATAACGAGTTTGAAATAAAGGTATTTCATATGATGTATTATGAAACGATGTTATATATTTAGTATTTTGATCTTCACCATTCTGTTTTTTGTTAACAAATATTTTAAATCCATGAGTACATTCGATGATTGTCATGAATATGATGAAACATTTGAATACTTGTCCTTGTGCCATTCTCTATACAAAATACGCTTCACTTTTTTTGCTCTGTTATCTATCATATCATTCCCTTTATATATAGTTCGTCTTTAGTTTTTATTACAGAACGAAACAAAAAAAAAAGTAAAGACGTGAAAACAATCTCAATACAGAATGACAAAAAAAACATGATATACTAAGATAATGCTGAAGTCCATATAAAAATATGACCCTTTTCATTAGAACCAATTAATGTATGACCATTATGTGTAAACGAGAGATGTCGTATCATCAATTTGGATTCAGGATGTGTTAATATATTCGGTCTATGTAGGAAAACATTTTCATTTCATGATGTAACTAACAAACGGATAACTTACTGATCCGGAAGTTTTGTCATATTCCAAATAAAAATTGAACCATCGAGACGGCCGATTGCCATTAGCTAGAAAAAGAAGCTTTTGTTTTATTTTTTTTCTATTTTAATTAGCCAAAAAATACCTTTCGAGTGACTGATAAACCAAGTCGAACATCGAATACAATATCGGATTTTTGTGTTCGATGCCATCGAAATAAAATATATGGTTCTTTTTGTCCGACATCAAATTTCCAAATGCAATAAACATGGTCAGCCGACTTGAAAAAGAATGCTATTTACTTTTCTTACAAACATTCAAAACAACAGACTAACCTTACTGACAATAATATCGTCACTAAACCATTTGATCGAATCTACATAATGCTCATGAATAGTATTTGAATGAAATACTGGAAAATAGACATGATGTGGTGCGGATAGTCTAAATGATAATACAAATGAAGAGCTATAAAGGATCATGAGAACTTGTTAATAATTAACAAAATCATTTTTATTTGAATAATAATAGAAAACTCGAACATGGTTACGTTTTGCAAACCTTCGTCCTTGAGATATGAAAACTTTACTGTTTTTTTTTTCAACAAAACAACTATGATTCTTCTCAGGAAGAACCTATTGGGCTCGGGTAGCAGAAAGTTTTCAGAACCAAATCTGCGAGACGATCTATACTGTCAGGTCACGTGGAAAATCGACTTCAAATTTTGCACGAACAAGTTTTTCAATCAGATTAGTTGATGGCCCTAGTTTTGGTTTTCGTAGATATGTAAATATATTGCCTTTTACATATGAAAGAACTTTGAATGTGGTAGTAGAAGATACTGAAAAACTCATAACCTGTCCAATCCATTAATCTTGTTAAGAACTTATTTCATGAAAAATTTGAAGTCGAAAGTCGATTTTCATGTCACCTGAAGGGATCATAATAAAACCGAGTGAAATTCTAATTTCTCGAAAACGAAGGCTCCGAAAATCAAACTATTATAGACTTTTCTATTACATAACAAGTGACCATTGACTTAATAGACAAGTGATTGGATATTGTGGGAGGTTCTCTTGTAAACTGACTCTTAGGATATCGTTCACGAAAAGCAAACGACAATTATTTCGCCGAATTATGGACAGTTCGCTAATATTCTTGGTGTCGATTAAGATATCTGCATGTATCTTAAAAAGTTGGTAAATTATTTATTAGATATGTTGTTATCAAAAGAGTAAGAGTCACATGAAAATGACGAGAGCTTCATCCAATATCCTTCCGAATATTAGATTAGCCCTCCTGAAGTTTTAAAACCATGTTGTCGAAAATGCAGGTCGAGATCGAACATTAGATATGATCCCAATCCGAAATCGTTTTTTTACCTAAATTCTTTAAACAAAGGTCCTTTTTTGGCTATAGCCATATTTTCCATTATCTCTTTATATTGTGTCGACCATACGCACACAATATTATCTAAACCACCGGATACAATAAATGTACCATTGTAATTGATATCCTATATAAAATTAAATTAAAAAACCATGTATATATAATACATAATACGAACCACAGTAAGAACTCCTTGTTTATGCTGATCAGGTCCAACATAATTAGCTAAACAAAGAGCTGCTTCAGCATCCCATAAAAGAACTGCATAATCTAGAGTAAGAAAAAAAACAAAAGTAGATTTTCATTAATCTAAAATCAATCATTACTAACTAGAACATGCAGCAGCCATTAATGTTGGGCGCCCACCAGCAAATGCAATTTGATTAACACTACCTAAATGACGAAGCTAAGAGAAAGAATTTGTTTTGAAGATTTATTTTTCAATTTTACAAACCGGTTTCAAATGACATTGATGAGCAATATCAATAATTCTTACAACACCACGTAATCCACCAGCTGCTAATATTGTCGTATTTCCAAATGTTGTCCATTTACAATCATAAAAATATTCTTTATCCTTCGTAGATTAAAATGAATAGGATTTATTTAATTTCAAAAGTTTTTTTCTTACATCTGAATCACAATAACTTTGAATAAGTTTAACGGATGATTTACCATCGATGACCGTATATTTATAAACACAAATCTAACGTTATAAAATAGTATTATCAATCATATCAAATATTATACATACTTGATTTATAGCGCATGTAGCAAATAAAAATGCTTCTTTACTTTCACCTGCTAAAGCTTGTTGACAAATACTAATACCATAAATTGTTTGTTCATGACTTTCCTTTTATTTAAAAACAAGAACATCTTTCAAAAAAAAAAATGATCATGATTACTCATTTAAATGTTACCGTAATAATATGTTCACATTGAAAATTTTCTCCTTCAGGCGCTTCATCATCACTACTCATTTTTCTCCGATGTTGTTACTCGTAATGTAGATTATCATATGAAAAAATATTTCATAAAGCAGATATATATACACAAGAATAGAGTTGACCGCTGTGTATGCGAAAAAACGAAAACAATGTCCGTCCACCTCTCTTATTCGATGTGAAAGAGATAGACGGTCAAATGAGATGATATAAGCGGCAATGTTATGATTGCTTTAGATGATTTCTTATTCAATAATGTAGAAAAAATGTTCTAGTGATTCACTACAAATTCTGTTGATACGAACGAGTTTTACAAAGTTCTTGAATTAAAATATTGAAATATTGTAATTATTTTTATTAGAGTAGACGAAACTGATTGTACAATCTGATTAAATTATATTGTTATAGTTATTGTTCAATTTACTGTATTTATAAAGCATATCAAAAATAGAAATTACTTCAATAGTTTTTTTTTTAAATATACTGTATTTCAATGAACAGAACATAGTAAAAACAAAGAATGAAGTTCAATACAAATAGTGCTCGAGAAAAATAAATATCTATATATGTAGTATAATTGTCAATTATTTCAATAAATGATTCATTTAGTTCGTTCTCTATTTTGATGTTTAGAATGGCTGAATTGTTCAACAAAAACCTGTGATCCACTTCAGATGACGTGAAAAAATCGAGTTTCAATCAGATATGCTCATGATCGTAGTAGCTGCTTCTTTTTTTAGGGAGATTCTAAAATTGAATGAATTCACACTGACTTTAAATGTCTACATGTCTAACAGGAAGAGTCGTGATGAATCTGATGAATTTAATGTAATGATGTAAATTTAGCAACGTGATGGAAGAGATTTTTGAGAAATTCTTCGAAAACTATCGCAGTAGCGATAGATTTTTAGTTGCGATGGATATTTTTCGTTTTGATTTCAAACTTCATATAAACAAAGTTTTCAAGCATATTGGTCCATTGAGCAAGTTGTAATATGTCTGGTATTTCTTATCATATGATATTGAATATTCGAAATATGCTCATGTGTAAAAGTAATAGATTTACATCTCCAGCAAAGCTAACACATACACAATCAACTCATCTCATTACGAATTTTTTTCATGCAAAGTTTGAAGTTGAACGTCGATTTTTCATGTAAGCTGAGAGAGACTACAGAAAACCAAGTGAAACTTCGATATCTCGGGAACGAAGACCTGAAAAATTAAAACGTTCTAGACTATTGTATCATTCATAAAATAAGCATCGTTTCGGTCAAAAAACGATTTAACACATAAAGAGGTTCCTTATTATGCTTCAAACTTTTGTTGAAAGCTGTGTGAAAAAAAGGAAAATGTTCCTGCTAAGTGTTTGGACGTCCTTTTTCATTGGCACACAGAAATTTCGGCATTATCTCGTGATTGATTTCAGAGACAAGCAAGACATTATTGTTCGTGCAAATATCAAAATATTCAAGGTTCTATTCTTTACAAAACAAAAATGATTCATAACAAAGCTCTATAATATTGTAGAAAAAAGTATTTGAAAAAAAGCAGATCGTGTCACTGTTTCTATCTTAAGATATAATTGTGGTAATAGCATGTTTTTTTACATCATTTATAGAAACAAGCAGATTTTGACGTTCTTATTTGAGAAAAGAAGCAATTCAAAACAGCTGAAACTTTCGACAATGAACTACTCTCGGGAATGCCTCTTTCTCTATGCAAAATTTCAAGTCAGAATCAAAAAATCAGTTTTCCTGATGTTCCCGAGGGACGGCCAGATATATTCAAAAAATACAATGAAAATATAGTATCTCTGTAGCAAGAGCATAACCTCTTTTTCAAGGCATTCGTAATTCATTTGAATCGATCTGAAGCGCATAGTCTTCACTTAAAAACGATTGAACAGTTGAAAGAGTTCTCTCCTCAGACAGAATCCTTCGTGAACTAAAAGTCTAAAATTGATTCCATGAGGAATGCCATTATGAAAGTGTATTATCGAAATTAAAGTTATAATCGAAAAAATTTTTCTTTTTTTGAAAATAATATGAAAATGAAAAAAATAAGCCGAAAAATAAGAAGTAAAATTATCCGTCTAACAGAAGAAGATTATTAGACAATAATTAATTGGCTTATTTTTAATAGTCGTTCAAAAAAAAACGATTAAATCGATAGCAAATGAACTCTATCAGCTTCAAACTTTATCATCGAATTATTGACATTATGATTTTTGACTTATCTGCAAATAGATTGCTTGAAGATCGGTATACATAATTTCATCAATAATGTGTCGTATTGTCAAAAAGAGTTAAAGACTACTTGAACACTAAAATATTTAAATTAAAAAAAAATAATTCATCAGATCAGTTTCTCTTTGTATCGGAATATCATAGGGCAATAATAAAAAAAAAATATGTTCTAATTGTAAAATTTTACATCAACAAACATCAGCAAGAGACATGAACTTAAAAAAACAGCAGTCAATAATTAGTGTTCTAATATGATAAATCAGTGTCACAAATTAATTAGTTTACACTAATACATCTCTAATTTTTCTATATTTGTTCATTTTCATAACATCATTGTCAATGAATTTATTTTAAATTTTTTAGTTAGTATAGCATAACTTTGACACGACATATATAGATTGCCACAAACGATAAGAATAAGATGTTTGACAATGAAGAAAGATCTAAACATGATAATATGAACTCACATGCGATCAGTTAATTAAATGATGTTATGATGATATTTTTCTGTTTCATGTCCGTAAGAATCATGGTGCATGAAATAATCAATTCACATATTAATTAAACCATTCTATGTTAATGAAAATTTTCCGATAATAAATAGGAACGAATAAAAATGGAAATTAATATCATTTCCAATAAGTTTGATAGGACAGTTTCACAAAAAGATTAATTGGGACAGTTGCATAGGTTGTTACACTAATTGCTTATATTTACATGTAAAAAAACTATGAAGTATAGTTTGATCAAGAGAAGCATAGAGTTTTGCAGAGAAATCGAAATAGAATATTTTGACAGAAAAAAAAATCGTTTTAAAATGTTGAGTCATCAGAAAAATATTGTGATCGTCATTTATTCTGCCTTATCCTTTACTTGACAAATTAATTATTAAAGAATTGCGTAGAAAACAATGCATTCATATCGTTGCATTGTTCATGATTCTTTGACAAAAAAATCGAGATGCACTTAAATAAAAGAAAGATTATCTTGTATGATACATCTTGAAGATGAGAAACAATATGGAGTACAACCACTCTTAAATGAATAACATCAAAACTTTTGAAAAAAGCGTTCGTCTGTATGAGATATACTTCCACCGGAATAAATTACTATATGAAACTGAGACTACTTCGTTCAAAAAGGGAATCATTCACCCATGAAAGCTGTCATTGTAGTTAAAAGCAATACAAACGCTTCATCGATGTATATCTACTTTAATATTCTGATTAATTTTACGGTTTTCATCTTGCAGACTATCAATATCTAACGTTACAATTAACATTACTAAATTTGTATAAAGAATACTGTGAATATAATATAGTCTCTCAATATAATTATAAGATGTTACTGACATGAGTAATATTATTTCTTTTCATCTCATTGTATAATGACTAAGCACTTAATTCTATGCTATTTGAATAGGCTATGATAAACATTGTGTAATCCATTTAATATATTTATTTGTAATACCGATAATTGCTGTTAATTTATTTCAAAAAAAAAAAATAGAGAATTTTACATAAAATTTTTTCTTTTCATTAAAACTCAGTGAGTGGAATATTATAACCATGTTCGGCAGACGTAAAAATATAATCACTAATTTTAGTGAACATTATATCTTCTATTTGTCGATTGATTTCATTAGCAATTTGAAGTGATTTTTTGCCCAATGGACTTGAATAAAAAGCGATAAGCTCCATAATTTCATCTAATGTATAATATTTTGTATATAATCGAATACGATCCGAAACATAAGCATTAGTCGAAAACAATTCATCATACAGTGCTCTCATTTTAGCATTATCGGTAGGTGGATAAATTTTTAAAAATGATAAAAATCGCTCATATTCATTTTCAATTCCAGTTAAACTGAGTAAATGTTTAATATAATCTTTGATATTGTTTGATGATCGAACTTGCGTTGGTTTTCCTTGAACTAATGTTACAATCATAAGTAAAGTAATTATAAATGACGTAGAGCGCATGAAATACATGATAATACTAGAATTGAAGAAAAAATTAAGCTACTGAAAGATAATAAAATTCAATTTTTTTAAATGGATACTTCAACCATATAGAAAAGAATTTACTTGTATGAGATCCTATTAAAATCTACTAATACTAGATCGCTTATGTCAGATAATGGAGGACTTAAATAACATGTATATATATGTGAATAAGAAAATGAAATATAAGAGCATCTGCTTGTGAACTAATAAAATTGCGTGAAAAAAAAAATTCTCTTTCTCTCTTTTTTCTTATTCTTATTCTTTTTTTTTTCTTTCACCTCATAAAAAAACTTTAAATTTTGATTCGTGCCATTCATTTATGTCTTATCTACAGCATTTTCTATTCATTTATAATTAATCATTATATTATCAAATACTAACTTATTCCAATAGAATAAGACGTGATTATAAGAGTACAGCGTGAGATGAATTGCACGACTAATCTTACTACAGCTCCCGTTGACGACGCTTATAGAGTTAACTCACAGCTCTAGCCATGCATATCTTATGCAGAATACAACCTTATATAAGAGGAATAAAAATAGATAGATGCACATCCGTAGAATACAATAGAGAAAGATTAAGAAAGCAAAAAAAGCGGACTTCAGCAAAGAGTTATTTTTAATATTGGCCTACGCATATATATTGAACAAAGAAGACATTCTATCGTTTCATATATATATATATACGTTACAGTCAAAATTCGATTTCAGTTAAATTCTGACTTTGTTCGGAAAAAACTCGAATTTAATTTTTAATCTTGAAAACCAGTTCGAATCTGAACAAAAGTTCCTAAACTATTTTTTATTTCATAAAGTATTATTCATGTTAAAGATCTTTATAGATTAGTTTGCCAATATGCTAAATTAGAGGACAACTTTGCTGTTAAACATTTATTAAATATCAAATCAACTTGTATTGAATTATTTAGATTGTATGTTCATCGATTGACAAGCGGATGGATCCGTGATGTTTAACGAAAAAAATAATTGTGACGATTTTTGATAGAAGGGATGTTAGTACTGATGATATTACACTTTATTCTATTCCTTTATATCATATAATCGCATCGTTTACATACATAGCACACACTTATATACGCAAGTAGAAGAAGAGAGGATGAAAAGAGAGGAAATAAGGCCAAGGAGAGAGTCGATACAGGAGAACAATAGGATAAGGACAGAAGAATAGAAAGGTAAGAACAATGTATAATATACGAGTGAGTGAAATGGGAAGGTTAAGTATCATGTATGAAATCCAATCAACCTGGATCGTTACAACAATAATCATGTAAAAAAAAAGTAGAAGGTTTTTGTTTGATTATGTGTTATTCTAAACTAAAATTGTAGAAAACAGGAGTCAATAAATAAGTTGTGACATGTCCGATGAAAACTTATTGTTATTCACACTGTAACTAACTTCAACTTGATCTATGAATCTCTAGTTCAATTCATTTTACGTTTAGACAAAGTTGAAATTTGAATTTTTTTTGCAGAAAACCTAATCAAAAGTAACATTTCACTTTTATTCAGTCAAATTATAATTTCAATATTCTTGGAAGAAATTCAGAATTTGACCGACTTAAAACTTATATAGATTTATAAATAAAATAAAATAATAAAGAACTCAATGAAAATGTTATTTATTAAAAGAGATATATTTATTTATAACACTTTTTCTTTACATATTCTATTATGAATATATTGAATATTGTATGTATTCCCATTTTATCTTTATTTCAACTTTATTGAAATAGCATCAATAAATTCTTTTGAGTAGCATAAAAAAGAAAAAACAACATTTGTTTCGAACTAGATAGATTTTTATTTTAATTAAGTTCAACATCTAAAAAATCCAAATATGTAAGTTCTCAAGGATAACTCATCTAGATAATTGTTTATTTCACTTTATCTAAAAAATTTCTAATATCTCATATATTAAACACTATCTATGAATTACTTAGATAGGTATCTTTCAACGTCATTCAACAATTAATGGTTACGCCTCTTCGCAATTTCTATAATGTCTTATACATTAATAACAACAAAATACTTAACAATTCATTTTCTTTTAAAATATTCAAATACATTAGTGCGCTAAAGAAATGTTTCTCTGGAGTATTTCTTTGTTTTTTTTTTTTTTCATAAAAAATTTTTTTTTTCTTTCATGATAAATTACAATTATGTTCTATATGTATGAACAAAAGCTCTATGAATATCATGAGAAATAAATTCGGAATAATAATCGAAACGATTTTTAATAAGTTAAATAAAGAAGATAAGATAAGCTAATTACTTTTATGATATTATCTAAGTAATGATTCTTTATTCTTTTCATATTTATTTATCAAGAATATTGTTCTACAAGTTTCATGTGCTGAATGTAAATGCGTAGGACGTAAAAAGATAGAATGATTACATTATTATTAATAAATCATTTATTTTCTTTCATAATAGTAGTCGATTAAAATTTTTATCAGCTATAAAGCAATAGGGTATCATTTATTTGTGTCTAATTGATTTGAAGAAACAAAAAAAATAAGAAACAATGTAACACAATCGGAAAACTATCATTCATTTAAAATTCGATGGCTCAGAAAAAAATGGAACCGAACCGAATCCGAAATTTTGCAGCTTCTCATACCTGGCATTGAGACTGTGAAATAAAAGAAGCTGAAACTAAAATTGGAATATATTTTCTTTTTAATAACTAAGGAACTGTTTCAGTGATGTATCATCTAAAGTTGCAGATATCAATCAACGATTACATGAGCGGTAAACTATGCAGATTTCTCACAATCGAATGGAAAGACAAGTCTGAAATAGCTGATTGCAAAAATAATCTAGCATCATCAAAAATAGAATCACTTTTTCAGAAAAGATATGTATAAATACTCGGAAGTATGCTTTCATAATCATTATGGCTTTGAGTCGTATCCTTGTTACATTAGTCACAAGAAGTTTTGCTATCGAGTAAAAAGTACCTTAAGTTCAATTCATTTACATGATGCTCTGACTACAAATAGAGCTCGTTAAAACCTGATCGAGGGCACTAAGCCAATGTCAATAGGCTTTAGTACAAAAGGCTTAAGACAAAAACACTACTTTTTTTTTAGGACCAAAAGAATGTTTGTTTTTTGACATTTTTCTCATTTTCTACTATTTAAATGTGTTAATCTCTGTTTTTTTAATGAGCAAATAAAGTTTCGCATGTTCATATTGTTTTACAAATAGGACATTTCAGTCTACTATAATTTTGAGACGCGAGAAAGTTTCCAGTCTGTGAGACGTTTCCCATATGGATGTCTTCTCCATCGATGGCTACGATCGTAAAATTTTGAGACTAATGGTTAAAATTAACCGTCGGTATTAGTCGCTTTTCGACGATTTCTATCGATTTTCATCTGTAGATTATTCAAAGATTATTTCGTAAGTCAGGCAAATTACAATTGTTAGACATGGTATTTTTATTGATGATAGAGATAGAGCTATGCTATTGAATGAGGCGTTCAATGTCATGTTGAGATATACTCGTCTGAAGTAAAAAACCTATCTTGGCCTTCTAGCTTCTTTTTATGAAATCGAGTAAGTGCTTACGATCAAAATTGTTACGGCTACTGTATTAAAGAAGCTGAATGTTGTCGAATGCTTGTGGTTACTTTTAAGGTTATATCTAATATGCTTGCGCAATTTTATAGAGAATTTAATAGAGAATATTTTGAAGTTACGCAGAATTTTCTGTCTACAAATCTGACCATTATAAATAGAAAACATAGATAGTATCAGTATTTAACGTATACTCATTACATACGATTGTTTTCTGTTTTTATTATCTATGGTTTGTGTAATAAACATGTCATTCATTTGTTTCCTTCTGTAAGATAAATTTTATGCATTATTTCATTGCTTTTACAAGTCAAATAATGAACTATGAATGACTAATTAAAGACAATCACAAAATTATCGCTAGTTTATTGAATATTTAAAAAATTTTAACTGAAAAATAACATAAAAAAATGTTTCATCATTCTCAACAAGCATAATATAGATAGATACAAAAAATTAACATTCGAATAATCTAATGATAAATTTATTATTGACAAAAAGAAATGTTGGACGGAGAAGTGAGTAGCTTGAGTACAACAGCTTCATTAGATTGTAATATTAAATTATTTAAATTAATTTGATTTCCTTCATTACCAATTAGAGAATCATCAAGTACATTACATGATCTTGCAATTACTTCTCCAAATAATTCTTTATCTTGACATTTAAGTAATTTAACAAAATCACTAATAACTGGATCATGATCTTTCTTATTCATATTGATGATAATTAAATAAATATCTTTATCAAACCAACGTACGAAAGCATATAATTCTTTCGTAGCAATTACTTTCTTTTGATGACCTCCATAGAAAGGAGATTGTTGACGAAGTTTGACTAGTTGTTGAAAAAGTTTAAGATGAGAGCGTAATGCATTCTGTTGTTGTTCAACATTTAATTCAGGCCATGTATCTGATAAAGGAAGAAACGGTTTAGCTGTAGAAGAAGTAAAACCGGCATGAGCTTGTTGATTTGTCCATTGCATAGGTGTACGTTGACAATCACGTATCATTTTATTAAAATATTTCTCTCCATAATTAAATGCAGTTATATCAACAATCTCATCACGATTTGTCAGTGTAAATGGACGATCACACATACCTAAAATATTCCAAGGAAGAAAACTTGGAGATTGATCAAATAATATTACACTTGTTGAAAGAAAAACATATCTAAACTTTAGCCTTCTAGTCTCATAGTTTGATCATAAATCAAGAATGTTGAATACTGATTGCAAAGGCTTCATCGATCTTCATATGAAGAAGCTAAAAGGTTAGCTCAGTACTATTTCTAGTTTCAATATAAGTTTCATGTCAAACAGTTTTAGTTTGCTTGAATTATGAATAATCTTTGTATAATCTCTACATGAGAGTTGATAGAAATCATTCAAACATAACCGAGATCTTCGACTAACTATAATTATAAGCATTGAAATTTTCTCAAGTGAGTATCCTGTTCTAATGAAGTTTCTTCAAAAAGATTTCATGATAGCAACCATTGATAAAGAAGAAATCTATATTGAGACCATTCCAAATAATGAATGCTTTTGTTCGCCTCAAGATTACAGCGGATTGAAGTATTCTACCAAATGACACAATATAGATATGCAAAATTTTATTGATTAACCCTTTACCCCCGACAGTAGTTTCCGAAGTGCTACGGATGAAAGAACCGTTGGAATAGAGTATTGATGCCTCCAATATGCCAAAAATATGAACAGATCAATCAAATACTATCTTTCGGTTTACAGCCGTTTCCTGAGGGAGAGTACGGGAAAAAATTTGAAAGAACTTTCTAATGCTTTCAGGAAAACTGATGTAGTTCAGTCAAAAAGCGTCGCAGAGACCTCGGCGACATTTTATTTTGTAGGAAACTATTCGCTGTATAATTCCGTGTGGTTGAAACAAAATTTTTATATTGATTTGTAGATGTTGATAAGCAGAGACGGCGATGTTTTAGAAACCCTTTAGGGATCATTGTGTACTTTACCCTATCTTCCCTACTAAACTATTCTGAAAGCTTTCGAAACAAATCTAGCCTCGTGGTGGACTCAGTCACCTACAAATATACCACAGAAATTCCGAAAGATCTCTATTCACTGCTGGTAGAGAACAATTTGTTTCGAAAAATTCGATTTTTTCCACTTTTTTGGAAAATAATTATTTTGCAGCACTGATATCTTAACTAAGGAACAGTAAAAAAAGTTTAGTTTATTTACCAATTTATAGCTTATTGAATGCTCTACACAATATTCAAGAATCGTCTTGATCCCATGTTTTATTAACTCAAACAGATAGATTCTATGAATGGGTCGAAAACGGCCCATCCAGGGGTAAAAGGTTAATAAGAAAACAGAGATTAACGCAATTAAATAGTGAAAAATCAAAGAAATATGAAAACAGTTGGTAATCAGAAGAAAAATGAAACTTAACGTACATATTTTCTATCTTTGACTCATCTTTTTTCTTTTCGAATATCATTCGATATTCATTCAACTAGTTACTAAAAATATCCATATCAAAATTTATCTTTTCCTTTTTGATGTTCAACAAATTTAATCTATTTTTCAAACAATAATTACATACCAATTTCATCTCCATAATAAATTAATGCTGTACCAGATTGTAAAAGAAGTAACATATAAAATCCATCAATAAGTTCTTTTGATGGAAGACGTGAAGTAATTCTATGACTATCATGACTACCTAAACACCAATTCGACCAACCATATTCGGGTAAATTTACTTGCCAATCAGATAATACTTTATCTAATTCTAAACCATGTTTTTCATCATCATCTTTATCAAGATAATAAGTAATAAAAAAATTTATAGGCACATCTGAACCACATTCTTCACGATTATCACCAAAATATTGCATTACTGTTTTTACATCTCGAATATATGCCTAGAATTCAAGAAAAGAAAATTATATTTTTCTTTATAATTCTATTTACTTCTGTAACAAGAACAATATAATCACGATTATTTTCATATGCATATTCATCGAAGAATTTTCTCCATCGTCGTACAAGTTCATAACTACCTGGTTGATCAGCTGATTCTATATGATCATAAGCAGCATACATTATATTTGGATCCATATCTTTCGCATCTTTACACAAAGGTTCATCATTATATTGTTCATTTTCTATTAAATGACGTACAGCATCAGCACGAAATCCATCAATACCCAAATCAAGCCAAAAACGAAAAATTTTTTCCATTTCATCAATAACTTTTTCATTACGAAAATTTAAATCAGGTTGACAATCAAGAAATTGATGTAAATAATACATATTTCGTTCAGATGAAAATGTCCACATATGTTGACCTGATGAACCAACCCAATTTGTTGGTAAATCTTTTCCATTATTTTTACCTTTATGCCATATATAATAATCAACATATTTTGGATCATTACGAAGTGCTGCTTGAAACCATGGATGTTCATTTGATGTATGATTTGGAACAAAATCAATAATAATTCGCATATGACGAGAATGAACATCATTTATTAATTGACGAAAATCATCTAATGTACCAAAACGTGGATCAATATCACAAAAATTAGATATATCATAACCATAATCTTTCCATGGTGATGTATAAATTGGTGTAAGCCAAATTGTTTTAACACCTAATATTAAAAAAAAGAAAAAGTTTAATAAATTGAAATAAATATTTTCTTATTTATATTACCTAATGATTGAATATAATCGAGACGTTGTCTTAATCCTTGAATATCACCAATACCATCATTATTTGAATCTTGATAAGAAGCAACTACAATTTCATAAATAATACCACGCATCCACCAATCTTGAGATTCATCATAATCTTCAGAAAATTGAAAAAGTTCAAGTACAAATGCTTGACCTTGATTTATCAATACATTTGTTAAATTAATACTTTTTTTAATTTGTTCAGATGTAAGTGTCGAAGATGATATAACGATTTTACCTTTACCATAAGTATCTAATAATCCATAAAAATTATAACGTCGTAATTCAGATGTAGAATCAGATCGTTTATCAATAATAATCAGATAAGCTTGTTTATCCGTAAAACGAAAGAAACTAAACAAATTTGCAGTGACAATAGCTGGTTTGTATTCACCAATACAATATCGAACGAATTGTTCATCAATTTTAGTTTTCTTAAGTTCTTCTATTGAAGTAATATTTTTGACATCTTCACAATGAAGTGATTCAAGTGGAGCTAATAAAAAAAATGATTCGCGTGCAATAGAAGATGGTGATAACATATTTATATACAGAGAAAAAAATTAAATTGCTGTATAAATAACGATTGATTAACTAATAATTCAATAGTTGGTTAAAGCAAACATTACTTATAAGTACTGCGTAATGTATGATCTAGGGGTCGCTGAGGAACGGATTGTTATTTTTTATGGTTATGACAATGCAAGTTCAAGATATATCTCATTCTTTGAAAGCGAATAATAGTATGTAGTCCTAGTTTTCTGACCATACAGATGCTGCAAAAATTATTAGCACGATTTTGTTTTCGATGAAAAATAATCAAAATAAGGGCTTTTCAAGATTTGATGGATATCAAAAGAGCCGGAATGTCTTCTAGTATTTACTCGATAGAAGTCAGAATTATTGACTGAACCTAACCAAAGTTACAGGTCAATCTTTGAAAACCATGCATATTCTTTAAGCAAAAATTCTTTGTACGATACCTATGAGGGTGAAATTTTGGTCCTTCATGGGTTAAAAGAATTAGTGATAGATGCATAGTATTTTTGTTTTTTGAGCTGTGATTCTATGGAAAAAGGAGATTTAGTTATTGCAAAGCGCTGAACCTTTATTCTGAAATATTTTCAAGAGAAAATCTGAAATTAGGATCTTTGTCAGAAAATTGGACGTGTGTATCGTTATTGGTGTTGATGCGTATATCAGTTTTTCATTGAAACACCTACTTTCACATCCCTATTCATACCCTAGTTTTTGAAAAAGATCCTAATTTCAGATTTTCTCTTGAAAATATTTCAGAATAAAGGTTCAGCGCTTTTCAATAACTAAATCTCCTTATTTCATAGAATTACAGTTCAAAAAAAAACAAATACTACGCATCTATTACTAATTCTTTGTTTTACCTAATGGCTTTATCATTAAACTCTTTTAACCCATGAAGGACCAAAATTTCACTCTCATAGGTATCGTACGAAGAAATTTTGCTTAAAAAATATGCATGGTTTTCAAAGATTGACCCGTAACTTTCGATAGGTTCAGTCAATAATTCTGGTTTCTATTGAGTAAATACTAGAAGACATGTCGATTCTTTTGATATCCACCAAATCTTGGGAAGCCCTTATTTTTATTATTTTTCATCGAAAACAAAATCATGCTAATAATTTTTGCAACATCTGCATATCTATTGAATAGGATTACAATATCAAATTAGAAGTTCGACCCAAGCTTATAAATAATTCGTTTCTATTTAGAGCTTCAAACAGTTTATATTTATTGTCAACGAGTTCATTTCTGTAGAACATATATAGTATTATGTGTAAGAAATTGATACTATTTATTTAATTTTTATTTCATCAAGTTTTTATATTGTGATACGAACAAGGAAATAATAGTACTGTCAAACGCTATCTCTTCTCATATAAAACTAAATAGAAAATACTTTTTTAACGTATTCAATAGTTATTGTTGCATACATTTAAATACTCAATAATCATTACGATTAACGAATGATACGTATTCAATATTTCCTATCACTGTTAATCATCTAATCACTAAATCAGCAAACTTTACAATATATTATTTGCCTATCAAATATTCAAACATAGTCAGTCTCAATTAAATATCCAAAATCATAGCGCCCTCTTTTGTTGTTTGACTTGATTCGTATTTCTTTTCTGCTATATATTTACTTACTTCTCTCTCGAAAGAAATTTCGTTTGATAAAGAATAATAAAATGCGTGTATCATCCATTGGAAAAGGTCTTCGACAAATTCCATCACCACGATCTCGTTTTTGTGAACATATATCAAATGATGATGATAAATCTTTTTCTTGTCGTCAACGAATTTATGTAACATGTCCACATTGTCAACGATCATTATGTTTATATCATATAAATGAACATCAAATGATAATTCGATCATTATTTGATTCTTTAGTCAATCATTTAAATGAATATCGATATGAATTAACAGTTACATTATCAATTCCATCAACTAGTCAAACACTTGTAAATAATTGTCTTGATGAATTTAAAAATATTATTATTCCATATGTACAACGAACTTGTTGTCAAAATGATGTTAAACAAGATGATATAAACCGTATACAAATTTTTATTGATAAAATGCAAAATATTATTCAACATATTCATTTCTATTGGGATAATAATAAGAAAGAAAAACGTTTACGAAATTCAATTGTAAGAATAATTAACCTTTTTTTTTTTTTCGTTCTCAGAACTAAACTAAAATTATCGGATTGATTCTAAGTAGAGATATTATTGTATAAACGATAATAATACGAAACTGTGACAAACTTGGTACATCTCCCTTTATGAAAGATCTTCATTGAATTTGAGAGTTTCTAAAGATTAGATTTAATATTTAAAACATATTTCTATAAATAAAATGACAACTTTCTCGCATAAACTTATAGATTACTGCATTTCATGCACTATATTTTTTTTTTCGATTAAAGCAAGGACCAAACATTATCATACGACATGACTTAATGTGGCGTTGTGTTGAATCAATTATTCTTTCGACTATAGAATTTTGTTTTAGACAGATGATAACGAATGACATTATCTTTTAAAAATAATCAAAAGAAGTATTTATCTAGTACACAATCTCGATATATTGTATAGTTTTTCATCATATCAAACAATTTTCATATGATTGAAACCAAAGTTTATTTAAATCATCTAAAAGTTTTAAGAGAATTTGTATTTTTAATATATATATTTTTGTTTTCCTAGGAAACAGATGATCCAACTACTGAATCACGATCTTCTAAACGTTCTCGAACTGATGTATATGGTTAATTTTTATATTTATATATATTGTTGTGTATTCTTTTATTTTTATAGTCTGAAAATTCAATAATTATTCTTAAATAATGTTGAATGGGTTTTTTTTAAATTTTGTACAATATCAGAAAGATATTTGTTTCGTTATTTTCTAGATGAACAAAAAAAAAAGTTAACAAGCTTTTCTGCTTAATATCATATCATAAATTTTATCTTTTATAACATTTATTTGAAATTGAACGTCTAATAATAGAGTTTGTTGATGGGAAAATATTAAAAAAAAGTCGTGTAAGAAAAAATCAGTTATACATATTGATTTATGGCAAATTTGTCTTAATATGTATCATCATTGTTTTGAGTATCATGGAAAAATTTATCATAGGTGTTAGTTGAAATATGTATCCGCGTCTAAAAAAAAACGAGACGAGAGGTACTCGCACCTAAATGTACCTGAAAGTTTTTTTCTACGAATTTTTTCCTCGTATTTATTGCTCTGTAACATTACTTAGAAGATGGTGCTTCATTTCAACATATCTAAGAACAATAATATAAAGTTAAAAATACTCCGAAAGCATATTTAATTAGACAATATGTAACTGGACATATATATATACTTAGAGAGTGTTTGTTTTCGTCTTAACTTATCTTGTAGTTAATTTTCAGCAAATTCAACTTTAAAATGAATTTTTTAAATATTTTGCCTATAGTAATGGAATACAATACGTTTTGAGTTTGATCGATGTATTACCAGGATAGTTTTTTAAACAACATTGATTACGAGTTTATTTATATTTTGAATAAATGAGAATCAATAAAATAAATGATATTTCAGAAAGCATGAGTCTGTCTACATGTAAATTCTTTGTCTTAACTTTTCAGCTATTGATGTACGTTCTTTTTCTGAAAAATTCCTAGTAATGAAGTTTAATAGCCGGTTTGATTAAGAGACGACCACCAAAAAACAGGTATTAGAGTATGGGTGATATACATGTCTAGTTGTTAGTAGTAAATATTTAGTAAGAAAATAAAAGTAAATGAAAATTATTATTGTTTGATTGCCTTGATTGAAACCTTGTCTTTCAGATTGGTCGATTTCGAACAATTGATTTCATAATATTTAAAGCTTATCAATTCTTTCATCAATAACATCATCATTCTTTACTGTAATTGTTGCTTTTAATGGTTTGATATAATTATGAAATTTTCAAAACAAGTTCTTACACCAGCAATTTTTCTTAGTCGATATTATTCGATAGTTTGATGATATTTTAGTAGCAATTTCTATTTAGTTTGCATGATTACTTAATTATTAAAGATTAAATAAGTAATGAAAATTAATTTTTCTTTTCAAGTATTATAATTTTTTACATTCAGATGTTTAGATGATTGCGTATGAAGAAACTCATGAAAATTTAGAAAGTCATCCATACTAATGTTCTTCCTTTACTCATAAGATTTGCTGATTTTTAGATTTTATAAAAAAAAAAAAAAAAGATGTGGATTATTATTTGTGCTATTACATTAATTCTAATTCTATTGGTTTTATTATATTTACTTCGTCCTATGTATCGACCAACATGTCTTCTGAACCTTCGTGATGTTCATATTGTTGTGACAGGTGGTTCAAGTGGTATTGGAAAAGAATTAGCTAAACAATTATTAAATGAACATCAAGCACGTGTAACAATTTTAGCACGAAATCAAAAACGTCTTGATGAATGTCAACAAGATTTAGCTCCAAATAATAATGAACGATTACTTTGTCTTTCTGTTGATGTTAGTGGATCGTATTTCGATATACAAAAAGCAATTGAAAAAGCTTGTCAATATCATGGAAATCGACCAGTTAATATTTTAATCAATAATGCTGGTATCTTTTTTGCCAAAACATTTGATGAAACAACAGCAAATGAATTTGAACAAATGGGTAAATAAATAAAGGCTACTATTTAAGCGGTCAGTAAAATAAATTAAATGATCAGTAAAATAGATGAAATGGTCAGTAAGATAAATGGTCAGTAAAAAGTATATAAATGATCAGTAAAAAGATTAAATGGTCAGTACTTAGACTATCACTCATATAAAAAAAAGATTGGAAAAAATCTAATTTTAATCGATTTTATAAATCAAACCAGTGATTAAAATAAATTAAATTTATAAATATTAATTTTAATGGCGGCGACGGTAAAATGCGTTTTCTCAAACTTTATGTTGAAAACTCAGATGTTCGATCGCTTTTTCGGACTCCTTGCCTCGGAAAATTAGTAGATATGATGCTAGATCGACCTTTGACATAAATTCCATGCTTCAAGACTCGATATCAATTGGTACTTATTCATTTAAAAAGAAAAACTATTAGAATTGATTAAAATCTATTTAAAAATTTTAATCGATTTTAATAGATTAAAAATCGAATAATCTGACTAAAATTGAGTAAAATAGTCAATGAAAAAATTTTAATCGGTTAAAATGGATATTTATAAATTTAATTTATTTTAATCACTAGTTTGATTAAAAACCTGGTTAAAACTGTCCCATTTTAATCGATTTTTAATCACAAAAAAATCGATTAAAATCAGATTTTTTCCAATCTCTTTTTTATATGAGTGATAATCTAAGTACTGACCATTTAATCTTTTTACTGATCATTTATACATTTTTTACTGACCATTTATCTTACTGATCATTTCATATATTTTTCTGACCATTTCATTTATTTTACTGACTGCTTAATAATATTCCATAAATAAACTCTCGTATTAGTGAATTTCTTTCTATAAAGACAAGACTTTATACTCTTTGTAAATTCAGAGAAGACTTCTCACAACAAGTAAGTGTATTGACACTTTCAAAATCGTGAATAATAAAATGGTTAATTGTAGTAACTCTTGCGAAATGTTGATTTCAATTGTTTAAAAATTTTCCTAACAAACATAAATTCATCAGTGTTAATTAAAATAATAATAAATATAAAATAAATAAAAACTCTTATTCATAAATTTCTGATAGAATATTCACTTGATCTAATATTTTTTCGCAATTCTTTTCTCTATTTCAACTTTGAGAATATTACTTCTCCGAACATTATTCTTATTCGAAATAATTGAACGTATTTGCTCTATTTTATTTTCTAGTTCGTATTAATTATTTGGGCGCTGTTTTTTGTACGAAAGCATGTCTTCCATCAATGCGTCAGCTTGGTTCTGGTCGTATAGTTCTTGTTTCTTCTCAAGCTGGTCAAATGGGTGTATACGGTTATACATCTTATTGTCCAACAAAATTTGCTTTAAAAGGTTTAGCTGAATCCTTACAAATGGAATTAGCTCGTGATAATATATATGTTACTGTTGCTTATCCACCTGATACTGATACACCAGGATTGATTGAAGAAAGAAAAACACAACCAATAGAAACACGATTGATTAATGAAACATCTGGTATTTTATCAGCTGAAGAAGTAGCAAGAAAAATTATTATATCTACACAAAAAGGTTCATTTTCATGTTGGTACGGTATAAATGGATTTTTATTAGAATGTTTAACAAGTGGTGCTCAACCAATCACAAATACATTAGAACTTATATCGCAATGTTTAACTGTTGGTTTAGCACGATTAGTTGTCGCTGGAATATTAAATACATTTTATGCAATTACTAAAAAAGGAAATTCAAAAAAAAACAAGACAAACTAGTCTCCTGATGTTGGATATTTGCGTTTTTCTTTACATGTCTTTGAAATTGATTGAATGCCAGAACAAAAACAAAAAAAAATTTTTTGTCTATTCTAAGTTTGTTTTATTTAGATAACAAATTATGCGTTGAATAAAGTAAACATTCAATTTGCCTTATATAATAGGTATGGGTTTCACCAGACTTCAATTCTCTTATAATTTTATGCATGGCTGTATTTTTCGATCATAAATATGATTTACAAAATCAGATGCTCAATCTGTGTATTTAGTCATATTTTCTTTGCTTTTTATGCCATTAATATGTTTTCTAAAAATTATATGAATAGTTCAGGAAGCCAAAAACAACTTAACTTGTTATTCCATGTGTTATAAACAGACAGTTAAAAAGACTCATCCATAATTTTTTGATAAGATCCTCTTTCAAAGCTCTTCGACCTAAGAAAAATATAATGCACCTATCAGAACATGAACGATCAACTAATGATAGCATGAGAACTTCCAACATCATGTTGATAAAAAAACTTAGTTTAACGGCTTTCACATGAAGGGTGTGAGTGTGGGTGCAAATGTGGCTCGGCTTTTCTCCTACACCCGTGCACCAGAGACCGAATCGAACCGTGTTGTACCAGTTTGAGTTTGGTTCCTTTTTGGTCTCTGATGTAAAACAATCGATTAAAGGCCATTTGATCGTTCCTTAAAGCATTGCCGTTTTATGGGAAAAAAAATTATAACTCAATCAACCATTTTTCTTATACGTTTGTCCACGTTCACGCGCTTTTCGAAAATTACTTCGAATGCGATGCAGTTCGACATTATCTTTCAAGAATAATTCGACTTTGAATCAGTTTTGTTCGGCCTCTGATATGCACTTTGCGCTGACGCACACGTTGCTTTACTTTTTAAAAGCTTCAGAAAAAGCTTCTACTTACGTCATTGACTGATAACCTATCAGCTACAAGAGTTAATGTGCAAAGCTGCTTAAAGCAAACAGAGTGTTGGATGAGAAAATACGAAGGCCAAAAAAACACAAAAAGCATGTGAATATCATTCTGATGTATATGAGAGTTATCTTCATGGTAGTTTAGAACGATTATTGCTTTCGTTGTTGTTATTAGATATGTTCTTTCAAATTTTCTTCCTTTTCGTACAACAAAAAAAAAACAGTTCGGCTCACTAATTCAAATAGATGTACTAGAGCACAAATTTAAGGTATATAAATCTGCAGACTGATAGTTCGATAATTGAGTAGTATATTTATTGTTCTTTTTTGTACAAGTTGGTAACGGGTTGAATAGTCGATTGTATACAGAGGTGCAGAATCTTCCAAAAATCCAAAAATTTCCCCCCACGCAAAAAAAGTTTTTTAAAAAATTTCCCCACTGTATTTTTTTTTGGCCAGCGGGTTTTTCCAAAATTTCCCTATTATTTGAGTTTTTCAAAAAATTCCCCCCGCCCGGGGGCGCATGAGGAAGATTCTGCACCTCTGATTGTATATGATTTATAAACGATCGTTTTACATATGAACTCTGTTTTATATGAAAAATAATGCTTCATTATATTGGATCTTGCTGTGAAGTATTATATTTTCTATGATTGCTTATGTGACGAGGCATATTTTTCGGATGAGAGAACATTATTTTTGTTTGAAAAAAAAGTCAAAGAAAAAAGATAAAAATCATGAAAGCATCTTATCTTATACATTCAACATTTTAAAATTCTTCTTCTAGTAGAATATGTTAGACGCATTAGAAAAAATACACAGTACTATCTGCATATAGAACCAATTATATAATTCAGATAACTTTTTATTGAAAACACGAGTTTGGAACAATTGAGAATCTTTAATTCATAAGATTGTATCATGGGGATTTGCTTTTTACCTTTTCTATTTAGATATCGAATGTTTTCACTTACACATTATATGTAATAAAAAGAGGAGTTTGCATATGAAATTTATACTTGAGAGAAAAATGAATAAGAAATTAAATCCACAGAAAAATGGACCAACACCAAAAATCATTTGTTAGCAATAATAATGCACTCTTAGAGCAAGAACTATTTGATCATATCAAAAATATTTTTAAAATGAAGTATTAAAACAAAAAAAATGCCACTTTAATCGACAAAGTATTACTTTGGAAATAATGATTTACCTTCTTAAAGTTATAATTTTTAAATAAAATCTATCGTCCTTATCCAAAGTATTTCCTGGATGACTAAAAAGCATTAGTAAATCGTTCAATATATTTCCGGTGCTTAGAGTGAGTGTCACTACTATTTTTCATGTATTCATTGAATATGATAGTGATTTGTCAACTCGTCGCACGCTATCTAAACTGTAAGCAATTTTATATATACGTAAGTGTCAGCATGTGTAAGCATGAGTGAGTGAGGATGAATGACGGTTTCAGGATGTTAATGGTGTGAGGATAGGCAAGTGCAAGTGGGCTTTATTTACTTCAAATAGGTTGAACAAGGCATTAACCATTCTGCAATCCTCACATCCAAAAACATTCACCCGCATCCATTCAGTATCTATAATGGCAGCTTACATTTAATCATGTTTACTCACACTCTATGATCATAACTCACAGTAACCAAGATAAATTCAACTTCTGTTTTATCTTTCATTTACAAACAGAATCGTTCGTTTCATGAATTTGTCTTAATATCATGATATACATTTACGTATTTGTTATCTTTCTTTTTACTCTTCTTTTTTTTCTTCTGTTTTATGTTGGTAGAACTAGCCTATTGCTGCTAGGCGAAGTTGTGCGTCATAAATAACAATCAAACAAGAAAAGATTACAGTATCTTACCATTTTTATTTAAATATATATCTACAGTATATATATCTTTATTCTGTCATACTGACTTATATTTTCGCTCTATATCAACAATGAAATTTCTACGATTATTTTTCTTCTTTTGTACCGTTTCAGCTCATTTTCAAAATAAACACGTGCATGTAAGTATAATGATGAAGAATAGAAAAAAAATATCATACTAATCTTGTTAGAATGTAGAAAATATCTTGAGAACATCAAGAGTAGAAAAAGAACTGGATTGAAATGCAAGTCTGTAGTACACGAAAACATAAGTATATAGAAGTAGTGTTTAGGACAAAAGGCATTAGAATCGGAAAGAACTCTCAGAAATGGGCAAGCACGAATTTTTTCGAGTAGGATGTGGATGTGAGTGTGCAATGTAGGTATACTGGTGTGATTGGGGAGACGACACACACTTTGCACACACATGTGAGGAAGTAATATCGAAATCCTGTGGCTTCGAGTTATGTTGGCTTTCAGCAAACTCGATCAATAATTTCATTATCGATCGTTCTGCTGACGCAAGCCAGATGATTTGACTAAATAAGAATCTACAGTGACGTTCTAAAGAGCAACTAAGAATAGGACTGAGTTTTATTCAAAATAGTAAATACTGCAATACATGTGACACTGACATGATAGATATTTGTTTTACATGTGCTTGTGTGCTGATAATATACTACTAACGTGTAAAACAACGGTACAATATAAAGAGAAAATAATGAAGAAAAGAGAAAAGTGACTCAAGACATGGGAAAGCGCATATTATATTGATCAATTATGAAGGAGAATGGATTCAAAAGGTGAACAAAGAAACATAGAGTAACAAAGGTGGCTTTGATCTCGAGTCGCATTAGTTCATATATTGAAAGGAATATTTTTCTATAGCTGTCTTTGTTCTCAAACATTTATATTGCTGACGGAGATGGAAAAAGTGGACTACAGTGGTTCCCAGTGATTCAAAGTGAATAATGTGGACCAAAAAGAATAATTTGTTTCTCTTCCCCAAGTAATGATGAGACGATTAAACGAGAGTGCACCTCTCTTCTCTCTCCTAATATACTACAAGATATTGACTTTGACGCTTTATCAACTGATAACACTAAAAAGAGAAGACTCATAACATATACTCATATGCAAACACACATGCACACCCATCCACACCCACATTCTGTCAGACTGGTGACAATTCAGCTGGACATCCAGTCAGATGATACATAAGCACGGTCGTCGAATTTAAATTTCAAGATCGAGAAGTATACCGAATGACTTTTATTCAAATCGGAAAACCATTTTGCGGTTTTTTCTCGAAAGAAAACTCACATTTTCATTCACTTAAGAGCTTGCTATATTCTGTTGCTAAATTGGTAACGGTAAAAGTTTTCCTCTAAGTGATACATAAGAAAAAAGAAAATTGGATAGACGCTATACTGCCAGTCATTTACGCTCATTCATCAAAATATAGTGACCAAATATAGAATGACTTTTATATAAAAATCAATTTGAACCGAAACAACATGCTTATATTTAAATAATAAACGATTATCTACGTCGTTTGTAACACTTTTGCAACATGACTATATTTTTCCGATGATCAATCTTATTTCGACACACATGTATTAGTGAACAGAGCACTTCTTACAACTTTGAAAACTACTGTTTAGTGACTTTGTTAGGTGATGATGAAGTAGAGATCGATTTTGAAATGATTTTCAAGAAAACAGCATTAGGAATTTTTAATAGTCGTGGTAAAGACTGTAGCGAAAGATTTTTCTGTGGTGAATGAGACACTCGACTAAGATCATCTTCTTGGAACGAAAGCATTTGATAAATACACAGTAAGCGCTTTCTTTTTTACCTAAAATCATACAAGTTTTTGACATGGATTTTGTTTATAAAAATTGATAGTTGTAGTTTTAGAGAACTCAAGAAGATGAGACGTATTTTCTTATTGACTGCTACGTCGATCGAATGATTATAAAGCTTTTTTCTTTTGTCTTGTGGATTCACAATGCCACTAAAATTCAATGTGATAAAAGTCTATAAAATCAGGAGAAAAATCTAAAAACTAGAAGTCTCCGAACTAAATCAAGAGATTTAGCTACTCTGTATATAAGTGATTAAATAATGGGTCTTTTTTCTAATTCATTATAATTGTTTGGGTCCGATGTTGCTATTTAGAAAAAAGATTATACAGAATGGAAAAAAGTGTTTGATTCAAAAGATATTACTCAAACACAAGTATTAGTTATTGGAGCAGGTATATCAGGCTTAGAAGCGGCTCGTTTATTGAAACAGAATGGAATACAAACACTTGTCATTGAAGCACGAAATCGTACTGGTGGTCGAATCTGGTCGGTTCAGTCAAAAAATGGGCACGTACTAGATTTAGGTGCAGCATGGCTTCATGGTGTTAATGGATCTATACCAATTGGTTTTCTATCGAATCCTCTATGGGACCTTGTCCAGCAAGCTAAAATTCCTACTCGCAGTACAACAATCAGTGATGTACAAATTTTCAATATGTCTGATCAGACCATAGCAGAAAGTCTAGAAATATGGTTTGATGAATATATTGATTACATTGAAGAAACGACTAAATTATCGGGAGGACAACAATCTCTTCAGCAATATGCTGAAACATTTTCTACCATGAAAAATTTAACTGGCGAAAAGCGAAATGCATTTTTCTCTTATCTACATACGGCTATCGAAGGTAATGAAGGCATCGAAATGAGTAAGATTAATGCAAAGAATTTTGTTGATATTACCGGTGTTTATTATGGTGTAGAACCTGTATTTCATGATACTGGTTTTCACGCAGTTATCGACTACATAGCCAAAGATTTTCGAGATGATGACATACGTTTTGGACAAATCGTAAATAACATAACTTACGATCAAGATTCAGTTGAAGTACAAACTACAAATGGGCATATCTATCGTGCGCAATATGTCCTTTTAACAGTATCATTGGGTGTATTAAAAGGTCGACAGATTCTATTCAATCCTCCATTACCACAATGGAAATTGAATGCTATCGACCGACTTGGATATGGACTTATGAATAAAGTTATTTTAGTATGGGATACAGCTTGGTGGAATTCGGCAAATTATTATTTTATGCGTGTTTCATCAAAGCCATCTCCTTTTGGTGTTTGGGCTAACGCCAATAAATGGAACGACCGACCGGCTCTGTTCTGTTTCTTTATTGGTGATGAAGCCAATCGATTAGAAACCTTAACAAATGAGCAAGCTGTTGAAGAAGTGCGAAATGCATTACAGCAAATGTTTCCAAATCAAAGTATTCCGATGCCTATCGATAGCTTTGTAACACGCTGGAAATCAGATCCATTTTCCAATGGTTCATATTCGTACATATCTCTACACCAAACTTATGAAGATATGATATATATTAGTAAACCAATTGCTAATAAACTACTCTTTGCAGGCGAAGCCACATCCCAAGAATTTTATGGCTATGCACATGGGGCTTTGCTAAGTGCACGACGAGAAGTTACTCGATTATTGCATGTTTATGAATTGCCAGTAAATCAATCGAGGCCTACATCTTGGTCAACGGCGATCAGTCCATTCGAAATCATGATTATTATTAACGTCATCTTTTTGAAACTTTTATCTTATTTAATGAACTGATTTTATTTTATTTTATTTGTTTGATATTCTTTTAAAAAAATCATTGAAAATTAATATAACAGACAAATTTAAAACTGTTTTATCAACTGAGAAGAGTATCTATTTTGCTATTGTACGCTACGAAATTTGTTGCCGAACACATTTTCATATTTGAACCAAAATTAAGTTATAATGCTTCACTAATAGGTTCTCTCGTTTGCTTTGATCAGACACAAAAAATATAGTTCTTTCATAACATTTCATTTTTAGAAAAAAATTAATTTGATTTTGACTTCTTTGGTTCGATGCTTGGATTGTTTTGTATGATTTAAAATTTAAAGATGATTTTTGAAAATTGACTGAGTCATTTTGATTTCTGAAACATCATATTTCTTTTGTGTTACTATTGATTAGATTTTCTTTTCCAAATATAGTACGTTGAAACATAAGACATGTTTTATCTGCTCAATTGTTTACAACTGTAAAGAGAACGATGAATTATTTCTTTTCAATCGTTCTATGGAGAAAAAAAAATTGGAACTTTATGTAGCTTTTTCTCGAGTAAAAAATATCCCAAAAGTTAGTCGGCACAAAAAATTATAAATTGCTTTTGAATCGATAGTTTTAGCAACATGCTTAAATTCCATTATGATTCGATGTGATCTTCCGTAAGGTATTAGTTTTCATAATTTTGTTTGCACTTGTTCTTTTTTCAAAATGATTGCATTCAGCTGAAATACACACGCTTTTTTTATTTTCAACTATTTGAGATCAAAAGAAAAACACCAAATAGAATTTCTATAGGAATCATTTTGGTGTTTTTCTCATCCAGGATGCAGCTTTAGGTATGTGAATGCTGGTGAGCATAAGTCTCCTCGCTACTCAAAATCAGTCACACACCATCTCTCATCCCTGCCCACACCATCCAATGTGAATGAATATTCAAGTATCTCTGAATTTATTTTTTATTATCGTTCATCATTTCTAGTATTTCTGTTCTTTTTCTTATGAATTTGTGATCTATACCTTTTCTTTTTCACTTACATCAAGTAGAGTGTATTCACTTCGCTGGCGGTTAACTCTCGACTATAAATTCGAAGATTATCCATTTCACCATCAAATGGCAATGTTGATCCCAAAAGACCGACAACACAGAAGCCAGCGCCATTGAGAATAGTACCTAATGTAACATAAACTTGCACTCCACTGGCTGAATAAGTTGAAGTTGCTACAAGTTCGGATCCTACTAAGACACCGTTGATATAAAGTCGAATTCCGTTAGTTGAACTCCATGTTTCAACAATGTGTGACATCGAAGCTATCGCAAGACGAGGACCCAAGACGGATTTTGCCATACCACTCCATATTTGAGCAACAAGCGAACCATTCGTAGCAAAACCTATGAATGGCAGGCACCAGCCACCACCACCTGATACTGTTGATGAAACATGAACTACAACACCAGTTAAGTTTCGAGGGCGAATCCAAAGAGAAATTGTGAATGGTTTATTGGTAGTACCGAGTCCAGTGAAACTCGACGTCTGAGAATAAGACGATACAGATCTATTGAAAGAGATCGCTTGTTGAGAATGACCAGAAGATACAAATGATGCGTTAGATTGACTCTGAAGGTCATTAGGCCCTGAATCTATCAGTTCGAATCCGCTATCAAACATGAAGCAAGCAGCCAATGAAGCATCATCCAGTATTTCGCACGATGATTTTGCTTGATTGGCAATAGTTAATTCATCAATATAACCCTAAGAAAATAGTTAAAGTCTTCATTTGATCAGTTACCTCCGTATATAGGTACATAATCGTATTAAACTTTGATGATCTTATGAATAATTATTTCTCTATGTCGACCTTTCCCATGAGACAAAAAAACTTGAAGAAGCTCAGATTCATCGTTTATAGATGAGCAAGTATTGCTATTTCCTTAAGCTTTTTATCAGTAGTTACTCATTTTTATAGAAAGTGAAAAACAAAGAATCTTTTCTTGGCATTTTGTTTGTAGCTTGACCAATGGTCATGAGAATGGTTTGAGTGTTTTGATGAAGACAAATGCATATTAATGCTGTATGATAGACAGATCTCTTTCATAAAATTGAAGATTTTCGATTTTTTGCAGACGTGTTGCACAAGTAACATGTCAGAATATGTGATAATATTTTACCTGAAATGAGTTGTTGCCGTAAGCTGAGACAATACCAGGAATACTACCGATTGTAACATTGCCTATACTACTCTTGAGAGGTGCTGTCGCGATGCATGCATTGTCGAGTACACCATTGAGATAGAGTGACTGAATAAGTGTAGTTTGATCAAAGACAAATGCAACATGAGTCCATTTGTTGGCGGTGACAGAACCATTGCCAAGGCAACTGTCACCGAAAAAAGCCATATAAAGCTTGTACAATGAACCAACTTTTCGAATAGTTAAATGAAGACATTGATTACTTCCAGGATGTGTACATAGACCAAGAATACTATGATCCATTGTGTTTGGAAATCCAGTTGGATAAAGCCAAGCTTCGATTGTAAAACTAACATTTACCAAAGGAATATATGAAGTAGTCACATATTGATTGGATATTGAACTCAATGAGAGAGCTTTGTTTACATAACCAGAGTTAACAAAGGACGGGCTATTTATTGGTGTTGCGTTGAAATTGTTCGTCTTATCAAGAAAAGTATTTTCAAATGACCATTTAGCGATGAAATCGGACGAAGACATAAATGTTTGATTACCACATATAATTTTCCATAATGTTCGGATAGTGGTTGTCGCTACAATAAATAATGACCATTTCTCTAGTTAGCATGCCAGATGCATTCGTATTAGAAAAAACTTTTAGTGCAATGTTTGCAGAATTCAAACCCAAAATAAGATAGAATCTCTCTAGTCATACATGGGAATAACTTTTGCCACATTCATCATGATCTGAGATGAAGCGGAAATGTTCATCACTATCTGTGATAGAGTGACTTTTTCGATATATATATCATAGCTGATAAGTCTGACAAGAAGGCACCATTATCTCACTATAAACTTCAATATTCATTCATTACGACTCCTACAGATCGTGACAGACAGGCAGTCCAACATGATCGACCATAATAGGGAGACAAAATCGATAAAGCTAGCGAGTGTTATAAGGATTTATGTGGCTACGACTCTCTTGGGGACGAGTGAAACGAACTCATCGTGTTTCGAAATTCAGTCATACAAAGATTATGTTAAATAATTTCTCTAGTTACATAGTAATCTTATTATTTTAACTTACTGCTTGTCGATGTAGTAGTACTCGTTGATGTTGATGACGTGGTACTTTTTGATGCGGATGATGTTGTAGTTATTGATGTTGATGTTGATGAACTTGAACTGGTTATTGTTGATGACGTTGTACTCATTGTGAAGGCTTTATTTTAGAAATAAACATAAAATGAGAGATATTTTCTAGTGTAATGTTGTACTTGTTATCATCGTTGAAACTGTTGTCATGTTTGTTGGAAGCGTAGTCATTGTTATTTTCGATGTGGTCGCAAAGGCAACAGCTATGGTAGCTATTGCAAATCCAAGAATCAGTATCCCAAGAACAGATAAAAATCCACAAAGAGGTCCGCACGAACAAGTAAGAAGCCTATTTTTTGTGGAAAATGTCATTAAGACGGGAAATAGACAATCAAGCTTACATCCGATTTCGGTGCGTCTTCTTATTGATAAAAGTTGTATGAAACTCACTGGACGCATCCATTTTCTTTAATCCATTGTGTGTCTATTTTTGTCGAGTAGAGATGATGCGATGTGAGAAGAAAACTTACTTTGGATTCTTTTTTATCATTGAATTGCGCTGAATTAGTCACACTCGAATTCCCCAGATGTTCAAAAGCATCAGTCTTTGTCAAAGACGGTTTTGGACCGCATGATGACTTGCTAGAAATGTCTTGCTGATTAGCTTTTATTTGTCGTTCTCTTCTTATGTCCTTATTTTTTTGACTATTCACATCGCCCCTTTCCGATGAATTATAGTTGAACTATAGCAAAAAGTCGAAGAAAAAATAAAGACATGAAATTCAAAATAGAAAATAATGATAAATGGGATTTTACTTGTATTCCATTGCTAAGTGCTTGAGTAATCTAGGCCGAATATGAACACATATAAATATGGGACAAAAATTGGAACATGGAAAAGTCGTATTCAATGATTGTTGAAGATGAGTAAATCAAATCAGTTACTGATTTCTCGTAATAGAACAGTTTACTTCCTTATACGAATTCCTAACGTGCATTCCTTGCTAACATGAAAATGCATGTTCTTAATGATCAGATTACAAGACCTTCAACTTCTAAGAAAATTTAACCTTTCGATTTTTGTTAAATACTCCAATTCAATTAATGGAAAGCTCGCTAATCAGAGTCTTCTTAGCTATGAGGAGTCTTCAAAGAATATAGAAGTATTTTCATCACTAAAAAATTCTCATGATAATCTTTTCTAATTTCTGAAGACAGAAGTCGGTTTCATGAGCGAATGTGAATTAAAGTTCGTAGTTAGCTTGTTTTATAAAATACAATCCTTAACGAATGTTGAAGTATATGGTGACTAAAGTGAGCCCCTCTGTCTCTGCTTGCCCAATAGATCGTAACAGATATGTAATAACATGTTTATCACTATCTGTGATTCTTTCGATATTGTTGTCCACATATTGACCTTCGGTTCCTTCAAACACAGTGGAAACTGTGGCGAGATTCCTACATCATATGGAACGTGACTCTATTGTATTTCACATTGTAGTTCCATGGGAGTTGGACTAAAAGCTATTTTGCACGTTTAAAAATACTCAATAAAAACGGATTCGATGCTTTATTTTAGTAACCCTCGCTATATTGTTTCTCATGAACTCAAATTAGAATGATCTTAGATACTAATTTTGTGTACATTTCCACAAGCAGTAATTTATTTTACTTCAGATGATGTACGCTGAAGGCGACAAACAGGGATTACAGCAACAGAATGCATTGTATTTGCTAATCGTTTGTGTAATTTCTGAGAGGGTATCTATTTAGATGAGCAATATCGTATTTTAAAAAACCGCTTACATTATCTGTAACCGTGCTATGATGTGTTGGACGGGTTTTCCTTGATGAACGAACTTGTACATGAATGGTATTAGTTGTGCATGTTTGCATTGTAGATCGATTATGATACTAGAAATTCATCAATGAACTATTTCGTTTCAAAAAGATTCTCGTCAAAATAACTTTACATTATAAGCAATATGGCTTTGAATGATCGATCAGACAAACAAGAAATTCTAGTCACGTTGGCTAACTTTGCTAAAAACTGTCAAATAGATGATATTAGCTTGAATTGATCAGTCTGATATTTGCCGGTTTCTTCGAATTCCAACAGCAATCGTTAATACTGAATAGATGCTGGTGTAATCATCAATGACTGTATTCAAATAATAATAGAACATGACTGGATTCCATTTCGAGAATTATTTCTTTACTATACAGCATGGAAGAAATGATGAAAAATCAAGTTTTTTTGCGCATAAAATTCAATCATCGACGGTGAGCATTCAGATGAAAAAGAAAAGTTTCGCATCAACCAACACCTTACACTACCCGAATCCTCCAAACATTCATGAGAACAATGAAAATTGAGATTGAGAGGCATAAATGAATAGTCCAATAAATTCAATTGGAAATTATGTAGATGAAGTCAATATTGACTTTATAGAGATGCTTATTTGAAATCGAAAGAAAATCATAATCTCAAAGAAATAAAGGCCACTTTGAGAGTTTTGACCCCGAAAGAGTGAATACGTTTTTTTCACCCGAAACCAAAGAAAGCATTGAATAAAGTCCAGATTTTTTATGCATGAAATTATCAATCAATATCGCAAAATCAACTGTTTCATCGTAACGTATATATGCTAAAGAAACCTCAATTGCAGCTACTTTGCATTAACACAAGTCTTGCAACCCAGACTAAAGCACCTAATAAAGTGCTCATTTTATCCAGACACTTCCGTATAAGCTATCCAAGCTAAGTTTGCCGATGACTTTCTAATTTTATCACAATTTGATGGAACTAAAACAGCTTTCGAAAATCTTTTTGCTGAATCCATTAAATTAACGCAAACCTTGTGCACAATATTTGCGGAGTCTTGTGGAACAATAATGTTTTGATGATTGACGAGTTCTACTTTTAATTGATTCAGTTTATCCTTTCATTTACGGCTTAGTCAGCTCGAGTGTGAATGTGGTGTAGGTGAAATGAATACACTTAAGAACTCACACCCACATCCTCTAAGCATTTACCTCAGACAGACAACATTTAGTTGGAAATGCTACGAAAGAATATTTAATTGGACAAGAAGTAACTGGACTTGAATGTATTCATAAGGTATTTGTTTCGGTTTTCTCTTTTTTGTAGTCAAATTTGCTCAAAATTCACTAAGTTATGAGTTGGATCGATTTGTTATCAGCATAATCTTTTAATCAACATTGACTACAGCTTAATCTATAAATTTAACAGATGAGCATGCAAAAGGGCAGTAGAACAAAGATATTCCAGAAAGAAGGAGCCTGTCAACTATTAAGCGCTTTCTCTTACTATTTGAGAGCTTGATGTTTATTATTTTGTAAAACTCTCTAGCAATAGAGTTCAACATTTGGTATGATTAAGACACCACTGGTCAGCGAAAAAAGAAGAGAGGCGGAGCGGAGTATTCATCCAAAAATGAGTCATGCTTGCTGTTAGTGTATGGACCACCTGCGCGAAAGCATGCTCAATGCACATGTCTGGTAACAGTATGAGTGTCGCATGTGAATAGTCTGTATGTTAAGATAGAGATTCCAAAATCGCTTAGACATGAACTCACAGCATAATCACCAAAGCAAATTGATAATAGCGGATGATTACACTTCTGACCTATGGAAAATGTTTCATAATTCACGAAGACACACAATAACTGCGCGCATCGTTTTTGCAGAAGCTTTTTCATAAAGAACATGCATGTGACCGTTGAAATTAGTCTGTGATGTTTGTTTTTTCTGATTTTTCGAACGTTGATGCACTTTCTTTTTAATGACTCCTTTCCACACGTGACGCAAAATACGCCTCGTCGTGTTGGTTTTTTTTCTTATTCTTCGACGCCTTCTACACAATAAACAACATTCTTGGTTGGCGCATACAAAATTCAAGCGATAGTTGGCTTAAAACAATACTCGCAACTTTCTTTCCAACGTCATACAAGGTGTCCATGCTTGAAGAATCAGAGGCACACTATCACGAAAAGCCGTCGATGTATCATGCCTTTTCGATTGTTCGTCTTCTGAAAACAAGTGAATCCTCGAGTCAACAGCGTTCTCACACAAAGTCAGCACTCAAATATGTAATTTTGCCTCTCGTTTTACTTTACATCTGTCTCGTTCTCATTCCCTTCATTCATCCACCGAGCACGATGTACGATTAAGTTTATGGATCGTTCCCATATACATTACAGCATTTCGTAGTAAACATCTTAGTTTACAACGCAGGGCTACCCATATCCTATCTGAAAACCAAATTTTTGTATCAAAGTCGACATCTACAGGTTGAAATTGGTCAAGATGTCGTTGACAATAATTCACACTATGCTTTGCGCATCTACAATGACGAAAACTCTAGTGCCGTTGCCACATTGAGGCGTATTAAAGACAATTGTTTTGCTAATATTATTAGCCCCGAACATGCTTATGTTAAATTGCCGACGCCAGAACACCCAGACTTCTTCAAACGTCTTCCTTTTAACTTCGCAACGTTCTCAACAGCAACACTTCATTGCATCGGGGAGCAACTTCATATTGAGAACATTAGTGATAAGAAAATAACTATTCGTAAAAAAGAATATATCAGTGTTATAGAAAACCAATACCGAAGCAATCCGCCTCAGTTCAATGAGAACGTGTTGACGAAGTGTGGCATTTTCATGGGTACTTTGCAATACGCCAATAAGGATCATGCTTATCGACTGGGATCCGATGTTTCATACGACTTTCGTCCGCTCGACGTTGTTTTCTAGGTATCTCATCCTTCTGATACAACACGTCTTCGCGATTTGGTTCGCTTGGTCATCTACTTCTTAGTCGTTTGCATAGGCTATTTCTTTTGCCTTTTCATATGTGCTCTGTAATATCTCTATCCTTCCATACTTGGCAGCAACTGCACAAATCGAATGTGACTCCAGAGCGTCTCGATGCACTGAAATGAAAACCATCGATATCGCAACCAAATTTGAGTTAGGATGGTCAAAAATAAGACTAATCGACATTATCAATCTTGAAATAAATCATTTTGAATTAAATGAGTGTCATCTGTGTGTGCGCGTGTTGATAGCAAATAAAAAAAAATCGTGAATAAGCGCAACGGAAAGTATCAACAATGTGAATGAGTGACTAAAATATGATGAAGTTCGTAAACACTCATTTTGTAGTCCATATTGAAATAATAAGCATCATATTACATTGAAAAGACTGGTCATACAACTCTTATAAGAAGTCGAAAAATGAAAGCTGTATATTATGCATTGGTCGCCGAACATTGATCATATTGAGATACGTTTAGACATGTTTGAGATGTAGCACAAATAGTCATAATTGAAAAACTGGAAAGATTCATTTTGAAAAACTCAAGAACCAAATAAAAAATGTCTTCATTATCTGCAAAAAGGAGCGAGATCCGATGCAAATTTATCATTGTCACCGTGAGAACAGATTGTAAAACGAGATCATTAATAACAATATCTCAATCACCAATATGCTCTTTTTCATACAACTTAGTGAGCATTCACTACTGTCATAATCATAGTAGATGTGTTCAAGAGCATTGTATGTTGTGTAAGTAGTTTTTCTTTGTCTCTTTCAGTTCACCTTTTCACTTTATCTCCAATCTTCAAGCTGTAAAAGAAGAGAAATCATGATTGCACAACAGCTTTGAAGCATTCGATAACAGCGCAAGTTTTCTTTGTGTTCTTTCCTCATGTGATGCAGAAGCCATGGCATTCAGAAATGGTTTCATTTTCAATATAAGATTTTTATTTTACAGAATGAGTTGTATGAAAATGACGAATCCACACTTTTTCTTAAGATCAGCAAAACTCTTATTGTTATTCCTAGGTCAAACAAACAGATGGTAAGATCTTGCATGATCGTTCATCTGATCGTGTATGACCTTGTAAGATCAGGCGGAAATCGTACAAAAAATCGTGGTCTCAGAAGTCTTACATCAAGTCTTACTCTAAGATTTTTGATAAATCCTGTTGTCTTATCAAATATCACTGTAAGATTATAGAAACTCTTATGCGACGGTAAGATCTGACAAGAATCTTACAGTAAGAATTGATGTAAGATTTTTGAGACCACGATTTTTTGTAGGATTTCATATGATCGTACAAGACTTAATGTCAGATTTTTTTGACCTGGATTGTTTTCTTTGTCGTCTACTAATTTTGAAATGATTTCATATTGCTCAGTAACTATACAGCACATTATCGTATATCACGAATGATTTTATCATGTGCTCGGAGAAACATATTAATTTCATCCACTGTTTTCTCTCACTAAGACTTGTAGAGACTCAACATGTCGACTACGAATTTCCTTAATGGAACCGTATGAATAAGTCGCTCTACATGATTTCAATCGATTTTAGTCAACTAGTCACTGCTCTCAATAGTATTATACGTTGCATTATACTATCAGGTTAGTTGACTTCACTTGAAATATAATTGTACAACGACAATAAATTATTTTCATTACATTTGACAGTTGGGTTATTGTCCACAATCTTCTACAATACATTCCTTCCAGTCAACTTTACATGCAAGTAGGACTGCAATACTTTGTTTTTTTTGTGTTGAGAATTGTTCTTTGAAATCAAACAACAATGTGAAACATGATTAACAGATGTACACAGGCAAAGATCCTTGAAACTCAAAGTGTCTTTTCATATAATGTTTGAACGGACTAATCACATCAGGATCATGTTTAGACATTGAGTGAAAATGAGCAATAAAAATGATTTTGAGATGAAACTTGAGATCCTACAAGGCACAACACATTTATATTTTGTCATTTTCTACTGAAATGCATGCAGTCGCACAACTTTCCCTGAATACTTCCGTAAAAATTCAATCATAAAAACAAAGCTTTCGAAAAACCTTTATATGCTAATACTTTTTGTGAAGCATCTTTGCTGGTCGTTTAGCAAGTTATTCGGGTGTTTTCCAAATTTGGATTCCAGCATTGTCCTGTTTTAATCAAACTAGAAAAAAAAGAATAGGACGTGTTAATTTGTAAGTCGATCTTTCAGCGGTGTATTGATGAAACCCTTAGTGTCTTCAATATTCGGATCGGACTCGTCTAGCTTTACCTTTTTTCGTAGCGGAACATAGTGGTCAAAGTAGAACTCTCTAAAGATACATTGGATCAACTTTTGTCTATGTTCCCTATTGGTCTATTTTTTTTAACCTGCAATCTTATGCTCATTGTTTCTAAACGATGAAACTAACATATATAATGTATGAAGTTCCAATCTAGTAATACGTTAAACTGAGTGAGACAAACTTTCTATTGCTAATATCGTGGTAACAGTACGTTTCATTGATGTGAACTGATCAATGAATGATTGGATTTTAACATTTAATGAATTCCCAATGATGGATTCTAATCTCTATGGTAATGCGCATTTCAGTTTCTTTCAAGTTAAGTCCATTAGTAGAACGTAAAAGTCTATTTAGCTGTTTTTCTCCATATCGACAATAATGAACAAATTGATATTGTCGATGACACGATATTGTGAAATTCTTTTAGATGTAGGTTATAATATTGTGTTCCATGTTCGAACACTGATTGCACGCTTACCAGTTAGAATAGACGAAGGTTTTATTACACATTGCCATAGCTTTATATGAGCAATGATTACTCAAATAAACAAAAAATAACAAAAGACTGATAGCATAATCGTTCAACTTAATATTTGAAACATCTTTTTTATGAGAATATGCATATAAGAGTACGTTATTGAAGACGCTGCATTTTTCACACCAATTGTCTTGATCAGCAGCACTCATAGAACTCACTTGTTCGCTTGATCAGAATATATTGTTTACTGCAGGTAGTCACTTCAAGAAAGATGATCATGCTTGCTGTAACATGCTCAACTTCGGTTATCTTGCAGGTTACGGATGTGAGTGTGTCTATTCGTCTTTCACATCAACACCCAATGTTGTCACAACTGAGAGATACAGAGGTCAACAAGTTTCTTGACAAAAGTACATTAGCTTGATCTCTTAATCTTAAAAGAGTCTGCTGTCTTCATTCGATTTATATCAATTCGAGCACTAGATATCGTTCACATGATTCGACTAGGCATAGAAATTGATACAGAGGTTCGCATCATTTTTCTACCTGTGATACGATATATTTCAGTAATTCTGTTTTCTTTCAGTCGTACTAGGAAAACCAGAGGATGAGGAATAACAGCAAGAAGAAAACATCGATGACGATGTGAGACTGTCAATCTGCAGTCAACAATACCCGAATTTAATCGTTTTCTGATTTTATTTTACTATTGAAATAAAATAGCAATGTGATACATATGTACACTTATAGCACAATGCATGCCTAGAGAAAATTTTCATCAATATAACATTCTAGACTCAATCGCTTCTTTAGTCAATCTATTACTTTGACTTCGTTGAATTTTTATTCGACTTCGTACTTCTTTGTATTCATGTCGATCGGCTGCAGATGGACGCAACCAAGTAACGTTAGAGCAACAGCCCCATTGTCCTTGTTGTTTATGTTGTGTAGACAAAAATAAGACTTGATTGACTCTGGAATCTATTGTTGTCTGTCCGCGAATTTTCGGTCCAAACGGGCAATAATCGCCCGAGCATAACATACAATAATCGGCTAGGTAACCACCAAAAGCATGTCTCTGCGCATTAAACCAATCAAATGAGAAACAGTGTTGCGAGCCATCTAGAAAGTAGATAAGTGTCACAGCAATACTTGATGAACGAATGTCAAGTAGTCGCTCTACATTATTGGCATTCGTCAAGAAGCGTGATCCATTTAGAAGAGCCAAATCAAAAATGTTCTGATTGACTTTAAGAAACTTCACATAAGGTTGAAATATGAAATCGGGTTTGGCAGCAAAAGTGAGATGTCTTGGTGGTATCGTTTTTCTTCGAGATGAATGCAAGTAGCCATTGTACTGATAAAAATTGCAATTGCGTCGTACAATTGTTTTGTTGGTATTATCTGGTGATTCACTGTACTTTTTCAATAGATCAATCAATTCCCAACGGTTTCTTTTGTCCCAAGATACTTCACATGAAGAATAACTATGCGATGATTCATAAGAACATTTTTTGCAAAACCGAATGGTTTTATTAGTACCATACTTGCCTTTTCGTCGCATGCTGCCGTTGTCAAATGAGAATTTCTTCTTTGACTTTTTTTTAAAGCAATATTTCACTGTTCTTCGAAACATGTTGGGCAGTTACAGCGAGAACGTAAACTCAACTTACATGCAACCCCATGAGTCACGTTCACAATTTGTTAGTGAGACTTTTCAAAGACAGTCAATTATTTGTATAGTTGCCAGACATTTTTCTCAAAGCGCTTTCATTGATTATGAAATTTGACTATCAAATAATCCTAAACAATGTCCCGAGAGTCTCTTTGTCAAAAGTCATTTTCGAGGATACACTTACATATAAAATTGGAAACAAATTAAGAAGGCGTGTATGTCACTTAAGACAAAACCCATATCCACTACTACGAAACAATACTAATAATCCAGCAAGACATGGACTATTGGATTACGGCGAAAATTAATACAACAATACGTTGTTTTACATAGCTGAAAGAATAGTCCTAGAAACTTTATGCACAAAAAACTGCATCATTAACTGATATCAAGTGCATCATTTTTTTTCGTCGATCAGAAAGAATCCCTTCATTTCCGAATCGAATTTAGATTACTAACATTATAAAAGTATTTTCAACAAGTAACTTCATGAAACGTAAAGCATTCATTTGAAAATTTGAGCTGAGTTGTAATCTGTTTTGTTTGTTTTCATTCATTTTTTTTAGGTTTATAATCAAATATCGACATCTACTTAAGAAATTGAGTTGGTTTCTATTCGATTTACGGAATAAGCAACCAATCATGTGTTATCGGCACAATGTATGTCATGTCTGTGTATCAGCATGTTAATTATTCTGGTCCATTCGTTTGTATATTACTCACATAAAAATTGCATTCAATACAGAAAAAATATGCACTCATCAACACTGGAAAAGAGTCTTCGATAATCATCATTGACTCAATTACGTTTTCGCTAACATATTTTAAATCATAATGATAAATCTTTCTTTCAAGTCGTCAACATCAGTTATTCAGTTTGTTTGGCATCGAACAAAGCTCTTCGATATAAAAAAAAGACTATTCATCTATCCAAACATAAACCGTAAATTGCTAATTGTTTAAAAACCGAATCAAACAAGATTTTTTTTTAATATAAAAACATTTAAATTGTAAAAATTTTCTTAAAACAAGTCGATAGTTAATGCTGTTTTATTCATGAGACAAATTAATAAACTTTGACATTGTCTTAGTAAAAAAATAGTTTAACAGCTTTGACATGAAATTCAAACTGTGATGTAATAATTTGAAATATCTCGTCACATAGTAATCAATTTCAGCATATTTTACATAACTATCTTTCCTTCGATGTTTTAATAAAAGAAAAAATCGAAAATGTCCGAAACTCAAATCAAAATTGATTCTATTCTAAGTATACATATCTTATTATCTTTTTGTTAATACATAAATTAATTCACTTTTTTTTCTTCTTTAGATCAAATACTTAAACCATAGCAGCTTCAATCATTTACACATTGAGTAAATGCTTTTATCATATATTTGAAATGCATTTAACATAAGAAAAAATTAAAAATTAACTTTTTGTACTACAATTTTATTTTTTTTTTTTGCAATAAAAAGAATAAAAAAATCATAGGCTTTTACTTTCTTTCATGACTCATTTAAAATAATTATGTAAGAATAGAAATTTATAGGAAAAAAATTTTATTTTATCTTTCAAGATTATTGATCATGTCAACTGCTGATTCCGAAAGTCAAGGAGATGAATTAGATGCCTTAACCAGTATTCTGGATGAAACAACATTTGAAATAAACAAAAAATCTACAAATACAGAAAATACACACGGTACTCTAGTCATTGAAGTGACACTACCTGATGAATTTTATATTGAATATCATCCAAGTATAAAATAGAATTATTCTAGGATTTAATTTTCTTTTTCATAATGTTCAATAGATCAGCGTCGTCGTGTTCAATATTTACCACCAATATTTCTTCGTTTTACTTTACCAAATGATTATCCATCGATATCATCACCATCATTTCAACTTGAATGTATTTGGATGAATGATAAACAGGTAAACAAATAAGTAAAAATAAGGCTGTATCAAGAGAAAAGATATTGTTATCTATATTAATCATGAACAGTAATGAGCATAAGAAAAATGTTTTTTTTTTGTTCTATTACTTAGAGTAGAATGGGTAGGATTCTAATTATCATTTTCTCTACTGTCAAACATAAATCGAATTGGTAGTCATCTGCAATTGTATTCTACTCTAATGAGGAAATGTTTTCAACTAATTGATTGTTTTTGGATTTGAACTCTGTGCATATAGAACAGCCCAGTGAGACACAATGGATCTTAAAATGATAAGTTCTCTTACACCTTCTCTCTAGAGTTATTGGTATTTTAATAGATTTTCAGCTTCTGACTTGGTATACATCAACAATTTGAATGAGGATATATCAATCTAAGTTTTTGCACAGAGACAGATCTCTCTTCCAGTAGAATGCCCTGAAAATTGAAGCTTAAAAGAATCTGTTTTTTGGACCTTTAATATCTAGGAAAGGAAATATTGTTTTGAGCTGACATTTTCAGGACATTCTAGTAACAAATAGGTCTGTCTGTGGATAAAATATGAGATCGAAATACGGTCATTCGATTTGTTAGTATATACCAAGTCAGAAGCTGAAATTCTAGTAAAATGCTTATAACTCTGAACAGCAAACCTAAAGAGACTTTTCTATTTGAAGTTTTTCATATCTCACTGAAGTCTGAATTCAAAAGTAATAGATTAGTTGAAAAAGTTCCCATGTAAGATAAACATTTGTGTGAAAAAGAAAACAATACAAAGACAAACCTGTCTAACTGTTCTAGATCAAGATGAGTTCTCGTGTTTTTGTTTTGTATACAATGACGAAGAAGGAATTAAAAGAAACATCATATGACTTTTAAAAACACAGCGATACTAAATTTGATTGTGTCTTTAGAATATGCATATATTTCAATTGATAATTAGATATTATGGAAAACTTCGAGTATGATCTAATGAAGACAAATTAAGGGTAACATACTTCAACCAGTTGCTGTGATTTGTCATATCTATATCGAAAATCAATTGACTTATCAGTCGCAAAATAAGCTGTAAAACAATTTCATATGAATTGAGTTCATAAGAAGCATTTAACATAAAGATTTAAACTGCTGCTATGTGCCAGCTGTTTTGGTCTGCACTGAGATCATCGAAATATTAGTTTGGTTGAAGTAGGCTAACGACGAAATCTCTAAAGGTATACAAAACTGAGGTTCTCCTACTTAGCTCATTACTTGAAGATCTGCAGACTAGAAAATTTCCTTCAGAGGACATGAGTTCATATTATAATTTAACTATGATAAAGTTAGAAGTTTAACTAAGAGTTTTCTGTTCGGCTTTGATTTTTAAAAGTATCAAGCTCTTTTATGATTGTAGAAGGTTCTAATGACCAATTATTATCATTCGAAGATGTTCGACATATCCGAATTCAAACATGGAAGTTAATTCACATATAATTGCTCACAATTGACTGAAATGATTGAAAAGCTTCAGCAAGTTTAAAAAAACACGTGTTTTTATCATAGTCATATCTTAGAGTAGGAAAAACAAAATGATCTGAAATTTTCACAATAAACTATTCTGGTTAACGTCTATCTTTTAAATTTGTCTAGAATAGCAGTGGAGTCAGGATTTGGGGCTGAAGGAAGCTGAGGTTCCAACTCCACGGTTTCATCAGTAGTCTGGGCTTGTCCACATCTCTGTCAGCAAATCCTGTTTGTATGAAAACAATTCATGATCTTAAAAGTCAAATATAGTAATATGTCTTATATTCTTATTTGTTTTCATTAGTTACAAATATTATCAGAAAATCTAAACAGTATGTGGTTGGATAATAGTAATGAACCAATTCTGTTTCTTTGGTACACATCATTGAGCGCACAAGCCCTTGAATGGCTTAATATAATAACAACACTTGATTTAACCCTATCATTTCCTTCGACAATAACAAAATCATTACAACCTCAATTAACTTCCACACAAGTCGCAGCAACTATTCATAATTATGAATGTGAAAAAAAATTAATTCTTCTTTCACGTACTATAATAACATGTCCTATATGTCTTACTGATGTTGGTGGGAATGATTGTTTTTTATGTTATTCATGTTCAGGTACTGCTTGTAAATCATGCATTAAATCATATCTTGAAACCATAATTACAGCTGGAAAAGTTAAATCTATAACATGTCCAATAAATTCATCATGTAATATTGAATTAACACCAGCACAAATAGCATCATCTGTTGATAAAGAAACATTTCATCGTTATGATCGTCTTTTATTTCAATTATCTATTGATTCAATGGATGATATTATGTATTGTCCACGTTGTCAAAAACCTGTTATTGTAACACACGGAACAGATGATCATCTTAAAAATACATTAGGTGAATGTGCAACATGTACATTTGTATTTTGTACTTTATGTGGCAAAACATTTCATGGTATTAATCCATGTCAATATTCTGAGAGTATGTTATATAATTTAAATATTAAAAAAAAAAAAAACTTCAACGTTAATTTTCTTTTTTTTTTTTTTTTTTTGCTGTAGATAAATTAAAAGATATTTATAAAGAATATCAAAATGCAACACGAGAAGAACGAATAGCACTTGAACAAAGATATGGTAAAATTTTTAATCGTCTTATGGATGATATGGCTTCGATAGAAACAATTAAACAAACTGCTCGACAATGTCCTAAATGTTCGATCTTTGTTGATGTATGTATTCATTATTTTCAATATAAATTTTTATTTCTTTTTATTTTAGAAACTAGATGGTTGTAATAAGATGACATGTGTGAAATGTCATTCTTATTTTTGTTGGACATGTTTAGGTTTATTATCAAAAACTGATCCATATGGTCATTTTAATCGACCTGAAAGTAAATGTTTTAATAAATTATTCGAAGGTGTACCGGGAATGGAATGGTGATGATGATAACAAGAAGATTTTATTATTATTATTACTTAATACTATACTACAAATGAAAATTTTGTGTACATCAGTGCTATTAAATATCATTGTGCGTTCAATATACGAATTCACAAGAAAATTATTTTTTTTGTATTATTTTTTTAATAATATAAAAATAACTCGAGGGCATAGGACAAAATTATTTTGAATGATTAAACGAAAAATTTAAAATATTAACAAATAGTCTTTGTTGGAGAAAATGTGGAAACGATTAGAGTGTTAATCCTTCTATTTGAAAAAATAATATACTTTTAATAGAATTAATCAATAGAAAAAAATTCTTATCTCATTTCGTTCAAGAGACTTTTCTTGAGATCATCAATTTCAGCCATTGGACCTGTGATTTCTTAATAAAACGATATAGAAAACAAACCGTAAACAAAAGCTTAATAAATTCATTAAATCATATTAGATCTTAAGAGTTATCCCAACGCGTTAAAATTCAAATTTTTTGCCAATAATTACGATTTGTAACATGAAGTCTTGTCGAAGTTTAAAAGTCATCTTTCTAAGGATTTCATTATTATTATTATTATTTTATGTTCATATTTAATATAAGAAGAAGCACAGTGATCAGTTTATTTTCTTGCAATCGTAAAATCAATAAGTGTGTTTTTTAGAGTCGAGAAACAATCCTTCTTGAAAGGTATATTTAAAATTGATATAGAAGTAACGAGAAATTTTGATACTCGAAAGAAAAAGCATAATAAATAATTTAAAATAATTAGATAAGTATTCTTTTTTTTTTCTTTTCAAAAAAAGTTGAAATCCATCCATATTATATAAATATATTTTGATTCATATTCAACTTATTTTGTCTCATTCAAAAACATTATTAATATTCATTTCTTTAGTGTAAATAGTCTTCTAAAGAGATGTTTAAACTACGAAAGAATTTAATTTAATATAGATAAAATATAAACGATTGTGTTTTTTTTTTTCATAAAAAAAAAAAAAAATATTGTTCCAAAAAGTTTCTTTTATTTCTTGCCTTTGGGTTTTTTCATACGTTTTGTTTTTAATCCAATTAAATCTTCGCCCATCATCTTAATACGTTCACGTGTTTGACATTCAGGATTATCTTCACCAGCATTATCATCATCTATGAAATGAAAATATTTTTTTAATATCATTGAAAAATATCTATACGAACCACCATAAATATTTCCTTTAACTGTTGATGGAGGATTAATACGTGTATTATATGCCGGTAATCGTCCATCACCAGCATATTGAAGCTAAATAATAAAAATTATATTAAAGATATATTAATATTTCAATTATATTTACATCTAATTGTCTCATTTCTTTAAGTGTTCCTTCTAAATCTTTTGCTTCAAGTTCTTCAACAAGTTTAACAAGTTTTTCTTCTGTTGTACCAAGTAAATCAAGAACATAATCATTTGATTGTGGTGATATAACTGTTGTTGGTACTTGACTCTTGGTCTATATATAGAAAAATGAAAATAAAGTAGAAAAAAAAAAAATAACGATTTATGTTTTATTTTTTTTTTAAACATACGCCTTTAAGATGATGTAATTTATCTGCTAAATGTTCAATGCCTGATTTAACTTCAATCATTTTTTTCATTGTTTTTTCCATTTTTGTTGCATTATCATCACGTCGTTTATCACTTTCATCAAGTTTTTCTTGAGCTTGTTCAAGAATACGTTGACCACTAGAATAAACAAATTGTTTTTTTTTTTTAAAAAGAAAAACATAATTTTTTATTTCTTTACGTTGATGTTTTAGCTTCACCACTATATTTCATTTCTTCAAATTCTTTATTTAAACGTGCTTTTTCTTCTCGTAATTTAGCAACATTTTGTTCTGAATCTTCTTTCATTTTTTCTAAATGTGCTGTTGTACTATCTTGAGACGTAAAACGTTCAACAACTTCCTATGCAAAAAAAAAAAGAATTTTTGTAACAAAAAAAAGATTGTTTTTTGTTTTCTTTCTATTCATAAGAAAAACAACCTGCATTGTACTTGCACCAGTTGCTTCTTTAATACGTGAAAAAGCATTTTCATACATATCAATTTTAGTTTGATCTTGTTCAGATAATTTATCTTTTAAATCTTCTTGTGGACTTGTTGGACGTTGAAGTGCACGACGATCAACACGTTCAGCATGTAATTTTTTTTCTTCAGCTTCACTTTTTAATCCATTTAAACGAACTTCACGTTCTTTACGTTCTCGATAAACTTTATCTTCACTTTTTTTTAATTCATTTTTAGCATTTTTTTGTGCTAAATCAGCTTCAAGTGCACTACGTTGTGCTTCATGTAATTCTTGTTGAGTACGTCGAATTTGCATAGCCATAGCATCAAGACGATTTGCATACGTTAAACTTTCTTGAATTAAATGGGATTTTATTTGATTATATGTTCGTTGAATAGTTACAGCTTCTGTACATTTTAATTCAGCTTTATCAAGTCGATTTTCAAGTTGACGTAGACGCTATAAAATGAAACAATAAAGTTTTCTTTTTATTTTTGTACTAGCAGACTTAGTTTATGTAATGAATTCGAAGTAGTAGTTCGTAGAAACTTAATCAAGTATTGAAAAGTAAAAATGGGCATTTCCGAAAATTGTTCTGCTTTGTTTTGATTTATATATATATTCTCCGCACTTTGCTCTTTCAAAACAAAAATATCGAAGGTAATAGGATGCTACATTTCCATCATTCATTAATTTAAAGTACAATTAAAAAAAAACTTAGCTAAGTTCATTTATTAATCATTAAAATTTAATTCAATTATAATAACTATTATTTCCATGATGATGATCACTTTGGAGAGAAGTATGTGAAAATAATTGATTTATTTTACTAAAATACATCTTCAACAATAATTTTATTTTTAATTGAAGGTCATCTCATGTTGTACAAAGTGCAACGTTGACACAAATTAGGTTCGCATAATGATAGTTTTTCTCAGACACAAAACATTAAATAGTAATAGTAACTCTGAAAGCATTACGGGAATCGGAACAAAACCTTTTTACGGGAATGGAAACGAGAAACAAAAAAAAAGTTGTTCTCACAAGACACTAATTTATAGTCATTCATTGAACAAGCAAACTAAATACTTCAACATGACTGTAGCAATGTCTAAAGCAGTGTCATGTCTCCAAATGACTTCACTTTATTCAACATGTCAATTAAATAGAACATCACTGTACAAATGATAGAGATCAAACTATGATAGACACACCGAATATGGCTATAGATAATAAAGTTGTTAGGGGTTCACAAGAGAACCTTCTTAGATGCTTCCTTTCGGTTTGAAAGATTTTTCGTCTATAGCTACGACAAAGTGTTCTAATAAAAATCCTAGAAGGATTTAGGTACCCGTGAATATTTGAGTAAGCTTTGGTGTTTTTAATATGTTTATTGTCTAGAGACCCGAGGTTTTCTGAAAAGTCGCATTTTTGAATTTCATTCTGAAATCTTGTACATATAAAGAAATCAGTTAGACTAGTTTTCATACAAAAATTAAGAAATTGTGAAAAAAGTCTCTTGGAGATATGGAACTTTCATAAAATCCATTTTAAATGTCATATCCATGGAAATGAGTCTATATCTTGAAAGTCTCATATTTTAAAGACATTTTGTTTAAAACTTGTGAATTTTTTTTTTTTTATAGAAAGTTAGTCTAGTTGAGTTCTCTATATATATGCAAAGTTTCAGGTCAAAAGTTTGAAACTACGAGTTTTTCGAAGAATCGGGGACCGTAGAAAAAACTTCGATAGCTTAGTTAAATATCAATATAAACCTAAATCCTATTAAGGTTTTTATTAGGATACGATGCAATTTTTATAGGCAAAAACTCATTGAAATCAAAAGAAAACCTTTGAGAGAGTTCCCTATGAAATAGATTGTATTGATATATTCTATGAATTTTGATATTTTGAATAAATTTTCGAACCTTGATGAACAGAGTATGGTAAAGAAACAAGCGAATCAACTCAATCACAGTTAACGGCCTTGTTTTCATCGTTGATATTTACTGATACGGGAAATCCCTCAATTGTTTAATCTCTTCTAAGTATGGATTATGTACAACCATATAGATCCTAATGAGCTACGAATAACCTAAGAATAGCTCGAGTCCTTGGTTTATTGCTGTCGAGATATTGCATAATTAAGGATATTTTTTATAATTCAATGTCATAGTAGCCCTCCAAAACACTAGGAAAAGTCATTTTTGAATTTCGATTTAATATTTTCCATAGACATAATCTAGACTAGAACGTAATTAATCATTTGAAGGATTTTTCTCATCATTCAACTTGTATGGAAATTCTAAGCAACAAATTGTAATTTAATGATGAAAAAATATCTGAATTTAATATTTCAAATAAAAAAACGTTTAAACATACAGCTGCTGTTTCCGATTCACCAGCATCAGTTTGAACAGCTTCTTCAGCTTCTTTAACCATTAAATCATAACGTGTTTGAAGTTCTTCGAGTTGTTTCCATTTTGTTGCATTGGCATGTCGTTGAGCATTGAGACGATTTTTTAAATCACCTAGTTGTTCATTGGTTAATTGAATAGCTGCCTGAATAATTTTATATAGAATTAATAATAATAATAATAAATAGGAATCAACTTACTTGACCTGTTTTATTTTTAAGTGCTGCTCTTTCATCTTTTCGACCACTGAATGCTTCATTTAAAACTTTTTCATCACCCTATACAATTAATATGATATTTTTTTTTAATTTCTATATCAAATAATGAAAATTTTTATTTATGGAAGCCTTAGAAAAGATGAAAATTCTAAATTTTCTTAAATTGATATAAGAAAAAAAAACAACAACTTACTTCAAGTAATTCTTTAAGTTTTTGTCGTTTTTCCTTATTTTCTTTTTGTAATTGAGCAATTTTTCGTTTATTTTTATCAGTTTGTAAATCAACCTGTTCAATATAAGCTTCTTGGCTACCAGCTAAAATTCAAATGCATTTAAATTTCTCGTCTATACCTTAAACTACCAACATACCTAAGAGTTCGCGTTTTTTGCGTAACTCTTCAATCTGTTCAGACATAGATAATTTATATTGATACTGTTCATTGGCTCGAGCACCCGATGGCATGGTAAAGAATAAAAAACTACTTTACTGCTTGAGTCTTGCAAACAAAAAAAACCTGTTTCCTAATGTATATGTATTTGTTGACTTTACAACCATTACAAGAACAAGTTGCTTAGCAATGAAAGTTTCTTTTTTGATCTTATTATAAACAATAATAAAAATAAAATAAAACTAAGTATATTTTGTTTTCAATACCATTAAATAAAACATAAAATTTAAAAATATAATATAAATATTATCTAAAAAAAGTGACATCTGTCAATGATGGCTAACATGATTCAGAGTCATTCATTGATGTATGTAGGTGTGTATGTAGTTGAATTGCATTTGCGCAATAATATTATGAAATAACTGCGCATGATTAAGTAAATATACGTCATCCCATACATTGCAAACGATAAAAAGCCATATGAATTAGCGTATTTCTTTGTAGTTAAAATATAGAATAGATAAAATATTTTTAGTGTAAAATTTTCTATTACTCGCAAAGTTGTGCAATGCCTAAATTCATTTTTCGATCTACTACAAATGATGAACTTTATAATGAAATAAAAAGTCTTCGTTCAAGTAAAACAAACAAACGATTAAGACGTTTACGTACATTCGAACGTATTTATTACAAAAAAACATGTGAGGTTACAAAAACGTAGGTTAATTAATAATATTATTATTTTATTATAATTGAGTAAACATTTCTTTTTTTAGTGGTCATAATTTAGAAGATGTACATCGTCTTGATGATGGAAATTTACGTTATACAACACATAATTTAACTTATTCATTAAATAAAAAAAAACGTTGGTTATTACCTGATATTATTCAAGAACGCATATGTGAATACGATCCTACTGCTCAATCTTCTCAAGTAAAAAAAGGTGATCAAGTATCAAATATTGATGAACGACTTAAAATTGTTATGTATGAAAATGAAAATATTCATCATTCATCAACTTGTTTACGCTATTCTAATAATCAAACAGTACCACAAATTTTACATAAAAATGGTCGAAGATTTAATTCAAAAACATTAACAAGATGGATAAATTTTGATACACGTACACGTTGGCATAGTCATCATCGAAATCATAGTGATGATCGAGTGAATCAACCGAATTTTGGTATACAACAACGACCAGGATTTTTTCCTAGTGAAGTTACTTATACATTTTTATATCCAAAACGTCTACCTTCATCTGAAATTCATAAAAATGGCAAAACATCATTATCATATTGTAGAGCTCATGATGTATATGAGTGGCCTGGACGAAATATGAGAGATACAAATAAAAATCGACGAAAAATACGAAGAAATGAATGTATGAAATTTGGTTTCGATGACTATGCATATGATTTTGAAGAAGAAGAAGAAGATATTAATACAAATGAATTTATACTTGCATCATCAAATTTTATTGATGAAGATGAAAAATGGTCTATTGTTTTTGAAGAATTAGGTAAATTTTTATCAATTTATTTTCAATAGAAAACTAATTCTAATCATTTAAGATAATCAATACTCAGCTTCTATTGATCTACCAATTGAATATTTTATCCCTTCAATCTCATCTAACTGCAAATCTTCTTCTCTTTCGAATGATTGTTCATCAGATGTTAACAATGATCGTAAAGCACATAAATATTTCGAACCATGGCCAATATCTGATAAAAAAATTACTAAACCATCAATTATTACCGAAGATTTACTATGTTCTATTCCATGTGAAAATGAATCAGATTTTCTTTCTTTAATGCAACAATCAGCACTGAAAATTTATCAAGCAAATCTTTCACCACTAATATTTCTTCAACGTACATCAACATCATCTTTTTCTGTTATTTATACATATTGTCGAAAATCATCTACTGTCGAAGCAGTACTTAAATTTACTGATTTACCTCCAAATATTACTTTCAATGCAAAAGAAATAACATTAGAAAAATTAATTGAATTAATATCTAATAAATTAGATGAAAATCAAATAGAACAAAATAATAAACTAACTAATAATACTCGTATAGATGTTGATGCATTACGTGGTTCATTACCATTACCATTAAATATTACACAACAAATGATTTTAGTTCGACCTAAATCAACAAATAAACTAACAGCATTGAAAAATGAAAATCTTATTAATCATAATCAAAAACAGCAAGAACAATGGTATGATACAATAGATGATGAATATGAAATATTAGAATGTTCAATCTGTTGTGATACTTTAACTACTAATGATGCTTATCGACTTCTTCCTTGTATGTATTTTTTCTTAAAAAAATCTTCAATCTAGTTTAATGATCTTTTCTTTTACAAAAAAAAAACAAATAGGTCATCATACAATATGTCATTCATGTTTAAAATCATATATTTGTACAAGTATATCATCAGCAACATATTCTTCATCCAGTACATTACCTATAACTTGTTTTCAACAAAATTGTACAACACAATTAAATTCATCACTTCTTCAAGCATTTGTTTCATATGAAATCTATCAATCATATAATCAATCATTACTTGATCGTCATTTATTTTCAACAGGTAATTATCGTAAATGTCCATCACGTATATGTGTAAATTTACTTATTGTTGATGATAAAACAAAATCCTCATTAATGTGTTCATGTGGTCAACGTGTTTGTTCAGAATGTTTAGAAGAATATCATTTTCCAGCAACATGTCAACAATATAAATCTTATTTAACACGTTTACATGAAAGTGGTGATGATTTATTAAGTATATCAAAAATTGGAGATAATTCACATTGTTATATAGCTGAAGGAAAAAATTGTCCAAATTGTGGTGAATTTGTTGAAAAGAATGGAGGTAAATTTTTTTAAAATAACAACAACAAAAAAAACAGAAATCAATAAAATAAACCTTTGTATTATTATTTAAGGTTGTCCTCATATGACATGTAAATGTGGTAATGAATTTTGTTGGATGTGTTTAAATCGATGGGTAACACATAATTATTCAACTTGTTTTCATGTACCTGAATCAACACATGAACTTCGTTCATCAACACGAAATCGTTTACATAATAAAGCAGTAAATCATCGTCGTGAACGTAATCAATTTTCATTTAATTTGTTATCACAATCTGCACGAGCACTAACAATTCCTTCAACAGCTTATAATATAATTTTATCAACTTATATTGATTTAAATACATTAGCAGAATTTCTTTATGTTTTATTACAACGACGTCGTACTGATACTAATATTCGTGCTGTTTTAAGTCGAACAGCTAAACGTTTAGAATTAGATGCATTTCAAATAAAATTACAACTTCAATGTAAACAAATTAAAATGGAATATATTGAACAAATGCGATTAAGACTTGAACGAACAGTATCAAGTTTATTGCATATGAAAAGAAACAATATTTTAATATAAATTATTTATTTATTTATTTTTTCTCTTTTGGCGAAGCATTCGAAATTTAAATTAGTTTATATATTTTGTATTATTTGTTTTTATATAGTCACTTTAGACCTGTGATATGAATATATATATATATGTAATAAACTTTATAATGGGGTTGCAAGTTTCAGTAAATTTTTCGTTTTATGTTTTAGCATCACGCAGAATAGAGAATTATTAGTTTTTTGTAATGCGGAAAGCATATTGAAATTTATTTCTACATAGCATATAATAAATTGTATCTGTACTAAAAACGTTATCTTTCTGAAGAGCCAATCCTCAGTCACTGCTTGTCACTTGTCCGAACTTACAAAGACGAGACTCCTGAAAATTCGCGTAAAATGTTTCTGGATTTAGGCGTTTTCGCCCATTTGTGCAATAAACTTGACAAGTTTTACCGTATTCAACGGCAGCAACATGGATTAACCTTGAAAAATCGATTAAGCAAAAGTATTTACTTGAGTGTGTTTTACTAGGTTCAACAACGACTCGTTATTTTCCACCTTTCTTAAGCAAATGAACAGGTTTAAATGGCTTTGTTTCTTGAGATCTATTACAACAGAGGATTTGTAGTCTGATCACGTATAGTTGCATGAACACATTTGATGTGAACATTATTATATATAAATCATTCTGATTGAGTATGTTACACTGTCAAAACGAAAATTGAGGTATTGAGAGCAGGGTTCTTGATTAGAGGAACTCTCTGCTCAAGCAAATGTCCGATTCTTTGATAGCATTTGTGCAGTTTTGTCGCAAATTTGGATAAAAAACAAATTTTGAAACAACATTTGTCTTTCTCTGGTAAAAAATGAAATAAAAACATATAGACAATGTTGTTGCAAGATAAATAGGGTTGTGACGGTGGCTATCATTTTTTCCTCGTTGATCGCTTCTAGCACTTCGAGGATAAAAGCATTTTCTACGAAAATTTTCAACTTTCGTTCGGCCTCAAAAAAACAAATATTGTCAACTCTGATCCGTACTATTGGAATAGTTAAATGCCTAGCCCTGATCTTTCATCACAATCACGAATTATTTTTTAACAATCATAAAAAAAAAGATGCCTTTAAAGACGTAAGTGGGACTACATTTTTTCTGTATATGTGTAAGATTATGTCAGTTTCTATTATCTATTTTTTAATTCGTCTATGTACTATTAACCTTTCTGAGAGATTTTAAAATTATTCTATTTTCATTTGTACATAAATAAGCATTGCAAGTTGTCAAGGTTTTATAATCAATAGACGAGCGAAGAAAAAAAACAATGTGGGAAAGAATATATTGAAATTGAATGTTGTTAATAGCAAAAGACAAGTTTTACAGTGATACAATGGAAAATTAACAGCATTTTTTTCATCATCTTACAAATCTTTAAGCCATGTTGACTGAATAGAATCCATTAAATTTTATCAGAAACTGTTTGCTTTTTTTCTTAATATTAATACACCTTTACATTTATCATGATGATGAAAAATTCTTTTTATTTCTCTTCACATCGATTGATTGTACTTAGATTAAACGAACAAACAGGTTATTATACCAAAGCCCAGAATATATCATTTATTTATTTCTTCGCTCTCGTTGTACAGACGATTTTGTATATTTTATTGAAGTCGATATTTTCAACCAAAGACGTGACTTAATAATTTCTTTTGGAAATGAGTTGAGAGACTTTTTTACAAAATACTCAAGATAACACTTTCCTATCAGGAAAGCAAATGCAAATATCAATGTCACGATGAAGATATTGAAATAATACGAAAAAAAGTGCCTTTTCAGATTTATTTATTTGATTGCAATTGACAGTATGGTTTACTATATTATAAATTATCATCTCTTTAGAATAATTGAATGTATAGAGCATAATGATACTAAATAATCTTAATATTCTCATACTGCAATCCTCAGAAAATTTTTCAAGTTCGTAAAAGCTTATTTCATTGGTCTAATGGTTTATGTACATATCTTTCGGTTTAGTTCTATAATGTTTATGTTTATATTATTTCTGGTAACTTTTTCGTTCATTTGGATGTACCATCCATTCCATCATCTATTCTTTTTATACTAGGGTTATTTTTCTTTTTCAGTCATGATAATAACTGATTTTTTTTCTTCGTAGTCTTTTCATTTCTATTCGTGCATTACTTGACATACCTTTTGGCAACTTATTGTATATGGTTTTTGTGTAATCATTCAAGAGTTGATATAGTCGGAAGAACGGCAACTCAAATGAATAGCTGAATACGAGTGAGTCTTTAAATTTTTTGTGCTTTTATCAAAGTGTTTTACTGCAACATAGGCAATACAGATACATGAGAAATGATCGAATGTTACTGATAAGGTTAGTCTTCTGTCTTTCTGTTCACGTCACCAGAGAGGAGGAAGAAGCCCAAAGTTATATTTAAATATGATTAATAAGCTCCCATATAGACACATGATATTTCATAAATTTCGTGGTATCTTTCAATTTTCTGTTTGTGTTTTTCTAATTTACATAGTTGAACAAACATAGAAGAGTCACGTTTTAAAGTAACATTCAAATTATCATGCAAAATTTATTGTTCTCAACTGATATCCATATTAAAAAAATACGTTTTTAGTAGAAATGTTGAAAGAATTTTATCAAAGAATACAGTCGGATTCAGGTTTAAATCTGTCACTCTCTTTCAATAGGTTACATAGATACCGACACAGTCAAAAATGTGAAATTCATGCATTACAATAATTCATACTTTTCTACTATTTAACTAACTGTAAACAATTAAAAAATGTCTGAACTTTGTGTTCTAACAGTGACAATTTTCTTATAAATACGTTAAAATTCATAATTTCGGACATTTTTGACTGTACACGCGGCTTATATCAAGAGCGCTTCAATGCATTCGGCATATGATTAGTTTATCGGATTGATTAATTTAACGTATTAAACCGATTAAAGAATAATTACAATCCACATATTTTAATATTACAAGTAATATGAAAATGCACTGTTTACTAATAAATAACAGACTCTAGGTAATATCGACTCATAGAATATCAGGAGTTAAAAACCCATTGAATAGTTATGTAGTTTCGTTCTCTTTTGAAGAATGAATTCATTAAATTGTGAATATAAATAACGAAAAGTGGCTCTTGAGTGAAGGTCTTTTAATGCTGCTTTCTTTTATGTACAAAATAGCAAAACAAATCTTTTAGAAGAAAAAGAAAGAGAAAACTTCATTAACGCTCTGGTTCTGATTTGTTCTATATTTTAAAGTGCCATATCTTCCTTTTTGATTTTAACAGATATTTTTCGTTAGTTTGAAGATGAAATAAAACATTAAAAAACTTCTACTCGACAGTTGTTACTCGATTATTTACATAGCAATGAATTCATTCTTCAGAAGAGAAGGACACTAGACAACTATTTTATGTTATTTTATTTATTAAAATATGTTACTTGTAGTCATTCTTCACTAGTCTTAATCACAATTCTAATTATCGAATCGTGTAAAACTAATTTCTTTGCAATCGAATACTGAAGTAAAACAAAGAGCAAAGTATACGGCAGAGAGCATTCTCCTATAGAAGAACTATTCATCTGAATTTCACAGGCAAAAAATAAAGGATCTAATAATAGAAGTTTCTTCCTTGCAAATACAGTCTAAAACGTTCTGTAAAAAAATGTCCTTCAGAATAAATGTCTTTGAGAAATAGTTTCTCGTTTGAAAATGCCTCTCATCCTAAATTATTGTTTTTTCTTTTTGCATGTCATGTTATTACAACGTAGATGAAGCTATATATATCCAAACACAATTCGGTATATATTTGAATTGTTTTTCTTGTAGATTTATTTCGTATAGACATAAATACGATAAGAATAAGAGAAAATTTTTTTACAATATGATTACTTGGTTTTATATCGTATTCTATAAATAATGAAAACTAAAATCTTTTAAACTGACGGAATCCCATAACGTAATGATGATGAAGTGTCTGTTTTGCCCACACATACAGCCTGTTTTTTAACGTGTGATGCCATGATCTTACGTATTTTCTTCGAATTTAAGCCTATAAGTAGAACCTAGTTGTTAAAAGATGATGATTCGTACATTTAGACGATGCTATCTACCATAATAATTGCAAAAAGTGGTGCTTTTCATTTTTTTCCGAAGTTTTTGATTACAATAATCTTTTTAATCAAAGGAATCAGTTTATTCAAAAAAAGAATCTGATTCCATTTCTTTTCCTTGTCAGGTGAATGTGCGTGTTACAGAACCGCATCAATATAGTCACCCACACTCATAGTAGATAATTTGTCAATACATAATAGTGTTTCTGGATGTATAAATGCACTCTATGGAACAACACATTCGTCATCAATCGAGGTTATTCATTAAAAATCTTTTCTTTTGAATACAGAACAAATTTAAATTGTTCTCCTCATGTTAAATCAATGTTATTCTTTTAATTTTCTTATCGAAGAGTTAGTACAGACGAACATTGGGTCTTTCTGTTTTAACAAGACTTATAATACTTTTATTCCAATGATGTTACAGGATATTAAATCTAACAACCTGGTTTAAACAATAAATAATTTATTGATTCTAATTAATGTATAGAGATGCATTAGATCATATCAAATCATCACTTTTTACTTGGTAATTGCGTTAAAACCTGTTTTATATAACAACAAACCCATTTGAACAACTTCAACTTTTGATTCATCATATGAATGAGTTATAATACGTTTTTTTTTCTATCTGAGCGCGTTGAAAAACATCATTGGAGCATTTACTTCTCTGCATGGATAAAGCATGAAATTATGCACACTCGATGCATTTGTTTTTTTTTTTGGCGAATACAAAGAAAAAAATTCACAAGAACAAGTAATGGGTGGGGGCCCTTCTATGATTTTGGATAATTTCGATAATAACCATCGTAGTCATAATTTTTTCTTTTATAAACTCCGTATGAAAACTAACACTGTGCATCGACATGGCTTGTTATATTCTACAAAACGGCAATGATTATGTTTCTACAATTAACTTATGCAGAAACAGACAGGTACTGAGTTATTCTGTCTGTCCCTGAACAAACTAATCGAACGAGCATGATCATTATGTCATTTTGTAAATTATAACATGCTATGTCGATATATATTAAGTTTTATATTGAATTTACAAAAGAGAAAAATTATGGCTTCCATTATTCTTATTGAAAATATACAAAAACACATAGAAAAACTACCTACGATTATTTAATCTTCTGAATTTTTTTTACATTCATCAGAATATGCATAATTTCATGCTTTATCTTTGTAATCTATTGAAAATGAAACATATGAGAGTTGGCAGATTTACATTCTAATCCGGTCGTATCCTTTGGTAATATTAATTTAACATTTTTACTAATAATCTACAGTCTTAATAAGAATGTCAGTTGAGAACATTAAATTTTGAATAAAAACTTAGATGTTATTTCAAAACATATGCTTTTTTTATGTCTATTCAACCTTATAGATTCAAAAAAGTGCAAGAAAACTCAAAATAATCCAAAATTTATGAAACAATCTTTATAGATGTTACTTTGACAGAACATATAGTAGTTATATGAGCTTCATAAAAGTAGAATAATTTTTATTCTATATCTTAACATGTTATTAGAAGTATCAAGATATTTATAGGAAGATAGGACAGTTGTTGTTATTTATTTCTGTTAGATATTCTGCATAATTCTTTTATTTTTATCACAGTTAAAATGATTATGAGTTCTCTTTTTAAGTATGTTTTCTTTCTATTTGCTATTATGAGACAGAGAGAGAGAAAGTGATCACATCTTGTCATGATGTTTATCAAAACTTTTTATATTAATAAAGTTAAAATATTTCATTTACAGATTAGTTAAGAGTCTTTTTTTTTCAATCTGTAATGCATAACTTTTGCTCACAAAAGCCATAAAAAACATTTTATTGTAATAAATTTTTCTTATCTTTATTTGCAACATTAAAAAAAGACAAATACTCCCTTCATTCTGTTTGATTTTCATTGTTGAAAGTTAATTTTTCTATGGTAACACAAACTATTAACCTTCACAAAAATCACCACACGGTGAGTGTTTATTTATATTATTTCAATGGACCTCCATTTTAATATGTAAATATCTAGAAAAAAGAAGAGAACAATGAACTCTACTACATTCATTTTCTTTCTTTTTATAACACTTGGCTTTTTCATATGTCAAAATATGTCTATGTCTCATTTTTTTGATGTATTAAATTCAAAGTGTAAGTGTTTTAAAAGTTATACGTTTCGAATATGAAGATGATTATTTTTCTACTTTTGTCGATATTACTAATAATGTTTAGGTAATCGGAAGAAAAATAAGTTCGAATATAAATCAAAAGCTAACTATCTATTATGACTTCGAAAACAAATGAAAAATTTTAAAAATCGGTTCTGTTGAAATAATGGAAAGGTCAACGATAAAACGTATATAAATTATAAATTTATATATTGAAACGTATAGTCCTGTTGTACCAACAATAAAACAAAAGATTCAGTGCTTAACGATATTGTATCTACAATTTCAATTGAGATCAGTTTTACTTGAGAAGTTTCTAGTAGTATGTTCGTACAACTCTCCATAGATTACATTTTGTACATATATTAGAATGAAAAATAATGTTAACACCTTGGCATTAGTTTACTTTAATACGAAAATTCTAGTACAACATTTCTCAAATTGAATAATAAAATTTAAAGATTTAAATAGTTTAAATTTTAAGAAAGAAATTAAAAATTCGTAACAAAACTTGGTGTTTTATTCCTAAGAACTTTCATCATTTATAAAAATTTATATATATATGTATTCGTAATTGAAGTGCTTAACTGTTCACAAAGCCTTCTATTCACACAACGAACATTTTATTTCAGCATCGCGGCATGGCGTTGCATAGTTTCCTTCGATGCATACTTCTCTCTCTGTGTACAGTAATGAACAAAGTCTAAATTGAAATCATAATTATAATTTCAATAAAAGTTTAATCTTGCATATTTTTGCTAGATGATCAAGAGTATGCCTTTCAATCTATTAATTGATAGTTTATATACATTTAATCCTTAGTTTTTTCGCTATTTTAATAGAACAGTCGTTTTTTATTGAATTTTTCATTTATATTCGAACACAAATCAAGCATCTACTTCGTCATTCACATGAATAATCTATTTCTTTTTCTTTATTGATTATTGCATACTGTGCTTGTTGGTAGGTACAATTTCAAGTGATTACTTTGACAAATAAGTAAATATTGTACGATGTTGAAAACCTTCTGCTAAAATAAATATTAAATGATGCAATTTATTAGTCATTATCACTTATATTCCGATCAATTAAATATAAACAAAATGTTTAAAAAGAAATATATGAAATATTTCGTTAAATCAAGCTGTGTAATATTTATTTTTATATGGCTTTTAGTTGCTTCAAGTTTTGTTTTGTCCAATAAGCCAACAGATTTCTCAACATCATCTGTTGGTTACTTTCCTCAATCAGTTCGGATTCCTAATAGTATTTATCGTTTATCAGAATTGATTGCAAATCATAATCTCAATATACCAGTGATTCCAACTGAAATAATTGATCCATATTTAAAAGTCTTAAGTGTACGTGTAAGTCGATTGCGTTCAAGTGGTTCAGCAACCTTCATTATTACAAAACAACAGGAAATATTAAATTTAAATTTTTGGTGTTTATTTGATGATCACTCGATTACTCCAGCATATACATTTAATGTTCAAAAATCTAAAAACTCGATTTTCTTTTATGAATGTTCACTTCCAGATTCAATAATTCAACGTTTATGGTATAATCGAACGATAGATCAAGAAATAAAAATTTATCTTTCTACATCAAGAAAAATACTTTTTCAAGGTTTTCTTGATATTCCATGGTCAAATTGGGCAGAAGAAAATGAACAATCATTAACATTATGTACTCTCTTATTATACAATGATTTAACATATTTTACTCAATGGATTGAATATCATCGTTTAGTTGGTATTAGTAAATTTGTTGTGTATAATATTTCAAATACAAATAATCAATATTATTCTACGATTAATTTGTATGAAGAAGAGTATCCTAGTCTAATTGATATTATTCAATGGGATGATTCTATTGATGAAATTCAATATGATTGTTTTTTACGTTATGGAGATATATCAGAATGGATAACAGTTATTAATATAAATGAATATTTAATTCCACAAAATCCTTATGATACTCTTCCAAGATTATTAACCGAACAATATGGTAGAAATTTACAAGCTTCTGTTATGTTAGAAAATCAAGAATTTTGTTCTAATACTCAATATCAATTCACAAAAAATGAAATCATAATCGAGCATTATATCTTACGACATACAATTTCAAATCATTCAGTCAAATATTTGTATCAACCTCGTGCTATTGACTATTTATCAATCCATCGCGATAGTATAGAAACAATGTCCGATGATCAAATAAAGAAAACTATTGCACTTGCACAATATCCCACTATATCCCATGACAAGCCATTTTCAAACTGTGTATTAGATAAATCCATAGTAGATACAACGATCCGAGACCGATTTGCTAAACATTTATTTGATGAAATCGTAAAACGGTAATCATTATTCATGTTACGTAACATATACAACACAACAATTCTATAGATTCCTTATTCAAACAAAACAAATAGTGACATCTAAACACATAATATTAAAAAATAAAATAGATTTTATTCTTCCTTTCTCAATATATAATTTATAAAAGTAAATTTTATTTTTTAATAAATATTTTTTTTGTTATCACAAATGGACTGTTTGCAAAATAAATTAATGGATATTTCGTTCAGTATACGATGTGTTTTGACTATTCGAAATTTATTTCGCTTATGTAAATATCATTATTGTTTGCACAATATTGTTCATATAACAAAATAAACTAATGGCAAACGAGCAGTAAGAGACGTTATTTGATTTTATCTATACTATTCAATTGACTATGTCTTGCATGTCTCTTCATTTTGATTCATCAAAAGAGAAATTTTGACGAATTTTTTTTGCTCTTGAATTACTAAATAAAAAAAAAACTAATATTCATGTCGATTGTATCTATTAATTTCGATATACATCGTCCTATGAGAAATTTTTTCAAGCTATAAATAGAACTGTATAACATTATTAAATGATGAGTTTTGAAAACTTTTCAAAATTATTAAATAATAACATGTCATTAATATTGATTAAAACATAACTAAGCAGCATATAGTTAGATGATATGTTTAAAGCAATAGACAAATCGAATTCTAACAATTTTCTTAATATAATTATGTGAATAGAAGATTCAACATAAAAAGCGTGAGAGAGAGTGCAACATTTGCTAAAGACTCAATAAAATGTAAAAAAAAACAAACTATTAGTTGAATAAAATGGAACAAGAATTCATTATGCATCATTTACTGCATATATCTCAACAATAATTATCATCATCATAATGAAATAACAGTTGAGTACTGTTATTCTTTCGATAATATTCGTTTTTTTTTAACCATCATTAAGCAAAACATTATATAACTATTATTAATATAATAGATGACGAAAATAAAAATTTCCCTGTATAATGAGAACATATTTGAATCAGGCCACCGCCCAATAATATTTCAATATCTTTGACGTCAGAAGGTCTTTTTTTTCTTACTCGTTGTCACATGTGAACATACTGAAAGGTAAAAGAAGGACGAACAATATCATGCTTGTGTTATTACTCATTCAGGTAGATGTAAGATACACGATTTTATCGCTCACTACTTATTTTTCATTTGCTATTTTACTACGTTAAGTTTCGTCTCCACTATTGACGGTCACATATGCATCAAATAGAAAATCATGCATTTTCAATAAGCAATTCGAATACCATTAATAATCAAAGTCAAGACGAAGAACAAGAATCAAACATGCTTGCAGCACGATTTCAACAACGAAACAATCCACCTGTAGTAACAGATCGATATCACCACAGTGAAACTATATGGAGAGTAATTGTTGATATAATTAGTCTTATAATATGTAAATGTTCTTTTTTTTTTGAAAATATTAAATTCAAATGATTTTTTTTTTTAGTACTTATTGTAACGCTTCTTTCACATTATGTTGCGAAACCATTTACACGTGGTTTTTTCTGTTCGGATACATCAATACAGTATCCATACAATGTTAATACAATACCAACGTATGCTGCTGTTATATTATCCATTCTTCTTCCAATGCTTTGGGTATGTTACATATATATATTTAAGGTGATGAAAAAAAGTTAAACAATACCGTATAGAGTTCTTTCTTTCTACAATTTTAAACATCTAGCTAAAAAAACCAGATGATGATTCTAATAGTCAATGCGGTTTTCTATCTAATACTTTTTACTTCCCAGATGACTTTGTGGAAGTTATCTTTTTTAAAATATGAGGAGTCGTCGCATTTTCTACGGTTGTCGGTTAAAAAGTTAACGTTATCATAAAAATCTTAAAAAAAAACGCTTTTTTTTTTGAGTTTTCGTGATATTTTGAACTTTTTTAATGGAAAGCCACAGAATTGATAAAAACTTCTGCGATATGAAAAGTAGCATATTCGATTTTTTATAAGAAACTTGTCATCTATGAAATACATTAGATAGAAAACTCTATTGACTATTAAAATCACTATCTGGATTTAATCTAATTGCTTCATATTATAGAAAAAAAATCTGTTAGCACAATCTATGCGTGATTTTAGATGTGGATCACAGAGTTTTGTAAACGATTTTATTTTACTTGGTATCCGGGACAAAAATTTATAACTCGTTTAGAATTCTCTGAAACCAGAATAATATATATATCTCCATTTATTCGTAATCTATATATGCTTACAGGTAAATAAATATATTTTGTAATTTATATCAAAATTATGTATATTAATTTAGTCATATTTTTCTATGGTTATCTTTCCACATGGGTTTTAACTGAAATTGCAAAAAATTTCGTTGGTGAATTACGACCACATTTTCGAGCTGTATGTAATCCTACTTACAATTGTTCAGCTGTTACATCATTAAATCAATTTAATACGTATCTTCAATATGGTACTGATTATACATGTCAAAATACAGATGTTTCAGCCGTACGAGAAGCACGGTAATTGACTAATTATTGAAAAAAAAAAGTCAATTAAGATCATTCATATGAGACACAATAGACTTGAACTATTTTTATTACAAAGAAATTTTTCATACGCAATTCAATATTTTAGATAAGGACATGAAAAGTACTGCATGACATGAAATGTTTATGTCGATTGGTAATTTGCTATGTGTGTGTGTGTGATAAAAGGCAAAACAAATTTTACTCTTTTGATTTCGATCTTTATGATTTATTATATTGTTCAATGAATATAAACATTTTTTAACTACTCTGTTTTTTTTTGTTTTTAATTTAGCCGATCATTCTTTAGTGGACATGCTTCATCTATATTTTGTAAGTTTCATATTTAAATTTTCTATTTTATTCAATCTTGTAAAATACAGACGGTTTGACATGGTTGATTATGTATATTCATGTATCTTGGTCATGGCGTCATCTTGGTATTCTTAGCCATTTATTTCAAGTTGGTTTCGCTATACTTGCATTTTATATCGGTAAGACAACAGATGGTTGTTTTTTTTCTTATATTAGCTATGTTTTTCTATATAATAGGTTATTCTCGTATTAGTGATTATCATCATCATTGGCAAGATGTATTAGTTGGTGGTATATTTGGTTCTTTTATTGCATTTTTTACATTTAAATTTATTCTTAATTGGCGTCATTATACTACACAATTTCTTCCTTATATAGTAAGTTCTTTACCAAAAGCGTCACCAATACATCCAAAAGGAAATATTAATTATGCTCACATAACTCCATATAATGAACATGAACAAATTAATTATTATTTTTGAAAAATAAAAATTTGTCTATTTTATTTTATTTTTCTTATCGAATATAATAAAAAGCTATTTTTCACATTTATAGATTTGATTCTATAAATAAAGTAAAAATATCTTCTTTGCAAATGACCGATAGTTCAGTACATCCTTTTTCATCATCAAATCGACAACAATCTCGTGATGATTCTACAACAGCAATCAAATGGACTCCAAAATCTACAGTGCCTGTACGAAGGTATTTCTATGCAAATAAAACATCATAAATATATGAAAGTTAACATATTCATTTCATTGCTTCGAAATATAAAAGAAAAATGAGTAGTGCTATGAGTAAAGAAGAACCTTTAATTATATGATAAGAATCAATGAATATATCAGTAGTAGAGGTTAATAGACATTCTTATCCGAACACAATTCAATCATGAGAAATATCGATATATATATATATCGTGAAACATGATCTAAAAAAAGTGTTGAATTATGTAGTGTAGATATTTGGAATCTTGTTTCAACTGACCATACACATATAAATAACATATTGTTCTAATATTTGAACTAATTCCTTATTGTATTTCTGAAGGATTACGTAAAAGGAGAGTAAAGAAATGTGACAGATTGCATTAATAGATTTCTTTTTCTTTTAGTCATCAATCGATATCACAAGAAATTTCATTATTAAAATTAATTTTCGATGGTGTTTCACTTCTATTTGGTTTGTTTAATATTGTTTTATTAAATATAATTTATTTTTTATTATCATGAATAGTACTTGCAGTATGGTTATTATTTAAATATTTTGTAAAACCAGTTCGACGACCTTTTCTATGCTCGGATTTGAATTTATATCATCCGAAACCAGTTAAAACTGTTATTCCAACATGGCTTCTTGTTGTATATTCAGTTGTTATACCATTAATTATTGTAAGTGAATTTATTTTCTATGAGAGTTTATTATTATTTCAATTTATTTAGATACTTCTTTCTGAAGGTGTTCGTTGGTATTATTTATTTCGTAAAAAAGTAGCACGTGTAGTTTATAAAATTCAAATTTGTTCAAATGTTTATAATATTTCAGAATGGGCAGGAAATCTTTATATTATTATCGGTATGTATTTTTCAAGTATGTCATATAATAGATCGGCTCTTAAAAAAATGCTAAAGTTCAGTACTCACAGTACATCCTATTACTGGTTAATGAATATATCAACACCAATCTTTTTGCCTGCTATTTTAACTATAAATAGAGCTCAGTAAATCTTGATCACAAGCAGCAACGCAAGTTGGATAGATCTTAATGCAAAGGGTTTAAGATGAAAACACTGATTCGTCCCTCAGGACCCAAAAAAGCTTTCTTAACACTTTTCTAATTTTCCACTTTTTAAATGTATTAACCTCAATTGTCTTATTAACAAATAAAGATTCATATGTCTATATTGTGTTACAGGTAGGATATTTCACATCTTCGATGATATGTATCAACTCTCATATGTAGATTACTGAAAGATTATTTCATAAGTCGAGAAAACTAACAATATTTGCCATGGAATTTTTATTAATGATAGAGATAGCGCCGAGCCATTGGAGGAAAGGTCTATCGTTATAAAATATGCTTTCTATGTTGAAATATCTTTATCTCAAGACTATATTTACTTTGACCTTTCAACTCCTCTGTATGAAGATTGATCAAGTCTTGATTAGATCTCGCAATCAGAGTTCAATATATGAGACTAAAGGATTCAATTTTAGGTTCCCTTTACCTGGTAGCAAGACTTTTTACGACTACTATATATAAGATAGAATTCTGCATTTATCGCTTGACTTTCCATATATAATGACAGACATGTTAGAAGTAGTAGCTCATCACAGACCTCAGGATATCCTGAGACTATCGGAATTGTCAAGAGGGAGTGCATCACTTAGAAGGCCTATTGAAAGACTTGCTAAATTTGATCAGATTTTGGGGAAGGGATAGAGCGTTGTTTGAGAATTGGTGAACAAAAAAATTGAATAAAGCGCTGGAACTTCACTTGGACAAACCGAAAATTTTCTGAAGACTGCGGAGGAGGAATGACCCTACTCAGGACACTCCCACACAGAACGTGACGAACTTTGTTGAAATATAATGGAAAATCATATATTAACAATGTCTCATTATTGAATATCAAGTAGTTTCTTATTGCATTTTTAGAGGATTAAGTAAGAGAATCGTAATGAAATATATTACAAAGTAAATAGTATAAAATAATCTCTCTATGATTAACAATATTAGCTGCATTGTTTTTGACATTTTTATTGTTTTGTTTTAAAAATAGGAGTTTTTTTATTTGCTCATGGTACTAATTCGTTTTTAACAAATGTTGGCAAAGTTTCTGTTGGCCGTCTTCGACCACATTTTATTCCATCATGTTTTGAGAAATATACTTATAAAGATTTTTGTGTGGATGCTACTCAATGGATTGTTAATTATACGTGTATTGGAGAAGCAAGTACTGTTGTTAAAGAAAAAGATGGAGCTTATGATATTCGGTAAGTTCTATATTAGAAAATTTCAAATAGATAACATGTATTCCTCTGTTAATTCTTTATGTTATAAATTATACAATATAGAAAGAATTGTACAGATTAAATATTTTCATATTTTTAAAGTTAAACGCGCCAGAATTCTATACCAAGATTTGAACGTGATAGTCACATGAGTTATTTAATTATGTGTATAGGAAGTGTATACATAAAAAAAAAAGACTACAAATTCTTAAAGAAATTATTCTGGCTTGAGTACGAGTTGAGCTCAATAAAGGGAAATCTAACAATAAGAAAGCAGAAAAATATTCAAATAAGTACATGTGATACCCAAAGAATGCCCAGGTAAAAACTGTATTGTTTGGCCTTTTTTCCTCTGTCCGAAAATGTTCAGTTTCTAAAACTTCCTTAGAAAAAGTCTATTTGCTTTTGGGTTAAACAATTGATACATCAGACATATGAGTAATTATTCTGTGGCTTCATTTAAGATGATCAAACATTCATAGGTGTCTGTCTTCTCTCGTTCTGGAAATGTTCTGTTTTTTTGGTTGATCCTTCTATCCTCTCTTTCTGTATGTTTTTTTTTATAGATGACTTCTAATTGAGAACGGACTATCATCTGCCTGAAAATAGCATAGCTGCTGTTGATTAACTTTACAATCGTTCAATAAAGCTAGACATTGACCTTTCAACTATTGTAAATTGTAAGGAGAAGTCTTTTATGTTAGTTAATTGATAGAAATACAAAATTTCTATCCCACTGTGAAATAAATATTTATAAGTGCAATTACAATTTGAATATAATAAATATTTTATTGATTACTATTTTTCTAATACTCGTCAATGCTTGTACACAGTGCTTGATAATTTTCGATATAGAATTCTATGCTTTTTTATTATTACAAGAATAGTAAAAGATATTGTATTATTTGATAAATCACACTAGCTATGTCAATAAAATTTCCTTTTTAACTATTATTTAAGAAGATTTTTCGGAAATGAACTATCTGATGACACTTTATATTTTCATCATTTGAAAATATTGAATACTTAATAAATAAGGACTATACCTAGTGAATTTTACCTTAGATGAATAAAATGATTATGTATTTTAATGTATTTCTTTTTATTAGACAATCATTTCCATCAGGTCATGCATCGACAGCTTTTTGTGGTTTAATTTTTTTGGCCGTAAGTTTTGTTTCTTTTTCATATTGTTCTATGGTTGGGGTTTTTTTTTTTATTTTTTAGTTTTATATTCATAAAGTTTGGAATTATCGTAATATTGGATTATTTCCATATATTATAGAAATGATTAGTTTTGCTTTAGCCTCATATATTGGTTAGTTATTTTTTAATAATTAGTTAAATCAAATTTAAAAGTTATTTTTTGTTTTAAGGTATCACACGTATTACGGATAATCGTCATCATGGTACTGATGTTCTGAGCGGAGCTATTTTAGGAACTGCTATTGCTATTATTGCTGTAAGAAATTGTCATTTTGAAGAGATCTTATTGGATCAAATAATCTGTATAGAATTGAGAAACCAAATACATCAATTTATAGAGCAAGTCGAAATGCATCGAATAGTGTGTAGAAATTGTATTTTCATAAGATTTCGAAGAAGCTAGAATCAATTTATTAACAGACGAGTAAGTATCCATAATATAATCGGTTACTGATTATTATCATCTTCAGTATTAGTCGAAAGTGTTTGTGAAAAAACTTTCTTATGTACAGTCTCGTAGAGTTTTTCACAGACTAAAGATTCATACATTTAGCATCTTCGATATCTTCTATTATTCGTACTATTGAAAACACAGAGATTCATCATTACTGAAAAATGGTAATAAATCAATGAAAAATCACATTTTTCATATCAAAGATAGAATGATTGGAGATGTTAAATAGTGTCCTGCATGAGTATGAGTTCTTGCTATCGAATCTGATACCCGATCTGAATTCATCTTAAACAGGAAACAAAAAAAAGAGATCATCTCAAATTAACACAAAACAATTAGTAATTCAGGATTCATTTGGTGTCTCTCTCTTTCCAAAATCCGATCAATTTCACGAAGTATATATGCTTTTTTGTTGCTGATAGCGATGGAATCGCATACAGATTTTTTGTCAACTGATCATGTTGTCCATGTATTATCGTCTATCAATAAATTCCTTCTAGTTTCTTCAAAATCTTATTTTCATAAGATTTCTATACACTATTCGACGGAGTTCGACTTGCTCTATGATGTGTCGTATTTGGTTTCTCAATTTTGAATAGACTACTTGATCCAATAAGATTCTTGATATTTTTTTTAAACTCTTTAGTTTCGCTATATGGTTCGTTCATTTAAACGATCGGTTTTAATGGATCTTGGTAATGAAAGAACAAGTGAACAGATGATTCTAGCACATATGCAATAATTTTAAACAATATTTTATTTGATAAAAATATCTATATTCATGCAAGGTGTAGTGCAATTATGATTAATCTTTTATGGAATTTTATTGTTTTATATTGGTAAAAAACATGATCGTAAATATTTCCTATCATATGTTGTTGATTATTGTTATATTGAACAAAGATTGTTTTTTAAACGAAAAAATAAACTTCATCATAGATATGATTAAACAATAAGATTTTAAAAAAAAAAAAGAAAAGAAAAAGACTAATTAATTTTACGTTATAAACATAATAATTAGCTTTCAAAAAAAAAAGAACATTCATTTTTTAATCATTCAACAATAATAATAATATGCTGATAAAGAAATTCTTTAGAAACTATACAATAGTAACGAAACATTTGATTTTCTTTCAAGGCAAGAAAAACAATGATATTTTTATCAAAGATATCCTTATTCTCTCATAATAAAGTACAATAAAAATATATTTCATTTCACTTATTTTGTTTTCTTTTTAATCACTTGTCAAAAATATTTCAACAATTACATTAAAAAATATGTCAATAATTACCATAAGTTTATCATCAATTTATTAAAATATAATTGAAATTCTGCAAGCCAACAATTCTTATTCAAATGTTATTTAGCTTTAGAATTATTTCTTAGACAAATGTCAACAAACAATCGAACACAATCAATAGAAGAAAAAATACAAATAATCATCATCATCAAGTAATGAGATTGTTGAAATAAAAAATGTCTAAAACAAAATCATTCATCTATATTGTTCATGCACAAACTCATCTATGATTAATATACAAATGCTGATTTTATTTTTACTAGTTTAATAAAGATGATGACTGTTTCGTTCATTTCATCCACTTATGTTCGATATGCATTAGTTCTAGAGCTTTTCTTTTTTTTTTTTGTTTAATCTAATTGTGTTGAACAGCAGCAGCAGACATACAATGATGATTTGAAATTGCTCTTCGTTCGTACGCTGGCACTGCATCATGCTAGACAGTCATGACAATTTTGTTGTGCTCAATATTCATGTATATAGAAAAATCTAATTGTGCTTGATTGCTCAATAGAACGGCTATGCGTAAATGAATAAATGTATGTTTAGAATGAGTGTAATCGCTTGTGCCACTATAAAATATGGTATTACTCGTTTAGTCGATGTAGATGATGATGACGATGAAAATTATAATCTTAATACGTATTGAAATTTTCTTTTTTACTTAAGATTAATGTAAATTATCGTCTCCTGTATGTATTTGTACCACGTATCTAATTAGAATTTGTTTTCTTTTCTTTTGCATAAAAAAAATAAATTAAGTATCATAATAATGTATGTCGTAGTGAATAAATTGTATGTGAAATGCTTTGGTATTTTGTTTGAGTATATGAACAAAAACAAATGAATTAAATCTTTCTTCTTTTGTCTTTCAAAAAAGAGAAAAACAAATACACTCATTATTTTCAATTGTCTATGTAATGGATAGTGTACTTGTTAAAAGAAAAATATCACATTACATAACCATATAAAGAAAAACAAAACGAGAAAATTTTCAACTTCTATACAAACATTCTTCGTTTCATTTTGTTTTTTTTTTTTGTTAATGATTGAATTAGCAAATTAAAAAGAAGAATAAATTTCTTTACTATCATCTTGTTATCTAATAAATTTTTATTCAATTTCGGTGATTATCAATCATCATCTTTGTCTATCGTATTTAGTTTTTTTTGTTATTATCGTCATTTGGTTATGTAAGTCAAATGTTTTTTTTTTTTTTTTACTTGGACTATGAAACTACAAAGAAGAATAGTGTAACAATTCGATGTTCAGATTGTTTTACAATGACCTTCTTTATTATTGGATAATAATTGAAAATATTTTTATGTGTCACGAGAGTCTTATCATAGTCTCTTACGTTTTTTTTTTTCTATGCGACTTTGTTTCCTCGTTGCTTGACAAATGTAACAGTAGTTTCCTTTTTCTTTTCCCCTCTCAATTCTCTATTCGGCATGCTTTAGAGACATAGTCATCCACTCATAGTCATTCTCTTAGTATCGTGAGTATCAGCCTAGAAGCACAATTTTCTTCTTGCTCTTGCTCTCGTCTTCATTTTTTTTTTTCTTCTTCTTAAATAAACCACAAAATTTGTAGCTTCCAAGAAAAAAAAACCGCATTCTTCTCATTTTTTTTTGCTGCTCTATGTACGTCTTCATATTGTCGTTCGTTCGCTTTTTTTTTCTCTTTCTTTTCTCTTTTTTTTACTACTCTTGCTGCTGGTCGTCTTCTTCTTATCATCATCCGTAAATGATGATGACTATTACACACATATTCGTGCGTGTTTGGTGTATACATGTATGTGTCTGTCTGCCTGTCTGTTCGTCTATCAGCATCTTCAATACTCATACAAGCACATCTATTCAATGAAAAATTATTCCCATCAGGTATGACCTTACACCTGTACATTTCTCATCTTTTGAATAATTTCTCTTCTTTTATTGGAGAAGCCATACTAAGTTAATATATACGATTAACGCACATTGTGATTTCATAAATCTATTCTTATTGTAATAATTCATGCGAGACACATACGTTAAACAATAAAAAAAAAACACTCAGTTAACTACTAAAACGGCTTCTTTTGCGTTCTATACTCATCATTTATAAATCATCGGTTGACAAACGATTACGACGATTTCTTTTTTTTTTGGGAGAGTAAATGATGGCCGTGACAGATGACGACATGTATACAAACGCATGTGTGCATATTGTATCTACTTTAGAAACGAGATTATGTTAATAGGTGTACATGTGTGCAAACGTGGTGATAAACACTCTTATGATTGTAAGAAGGACGTGTATTTAATACGATACGGTCATATTGTGATTTTAGCTTATGATTTGTCGTATTGTATTTGTAAGATTAAGAATAAATAATTTCATTCTAATTATTGAAATTATATGTTTAAAAATGTATTCATAAGACGAATGAAAGTTTTTTTTTTTTTATTAAACATTGCAATTTGCGCTTTTTATTAGCAATTACTAAGAATCTTGATAATTTGTTTACTATGAGATACAATCTTCAAACATCTAATTTATAAAAACAGTTGTTCTATATTTTTCTTTATAATTCAAATGAAAATGATTACGACAGGAAACGAAAAAGAGAAGCTCATGTTTATACATATTTCTTTACTTTAATAAATCTCATACTATTTTCAAGTGTATATTCATCTATTGCTCAAGGACAAACGATATCAATTATTTTCAAATAGAATGACTTATATTGTCATGCATGTCGTCTAATATTAAGTTTGGATGTTGCTATACATATGTACATAATCTTATTCATATTCCCACATAGACATACTCATATACAGAAGTCAATACGATTGACTCATTTTCTCACCATATGAATATGTTGAGATTGAATATCGACAATAGGTATACATATATATATACATATGTATGTATATCGACATATCGACAAGCACGTACAATGAGTGCTGTCAAATGAATCATAATAACTTCAATAGACACTAATGAACGCCTAGTTATACATATGGAGTAACAGCAACTATTTTTAATGAAGTCTACCTTGAAATGTATGCGACACAATATGAAGGAAACAGTTAATTTCATGCAAGAAAATGAGAGAGAATTCGTAATAGTACATAGATGCACATACACATGTACACAGACATTGGCGTATACGATGAACATAATGAAGCGTATCGAACAACGCCTTAACTTTTATGTATCCTACATAAATATAATGAGTAAAAGTTTGTTCTAATTAGATATTTTATTTTTTTACAAACAAAAAAATATACTTATAATGCGAAAAGCAAAACAAATTAGAAACAAAAAAAAAAGAAGTTTATCAAATTTACAAAAATAAAAAACAATGATGAAGATGATCACGTAATATCAATAATATAACATATGTATATATATATACAAATTGTGATCGATTCCATTAGTTCCATTTAAAGATGATGGTAACGCTAATAGTAATGGTTGTCTTAAGCAACCTTTATATATATATATCTATATACATTTATGTACATATGCGCACAGGTAGAAGGCTCTTGAGAATCGGATGGAGAGACATAGTGTTCTTTTCTTTACTGCCACCTTACTATTCGTTGCTGTTAGGCTTGTCATACATACATGTACTTCTTTCATTCTTCTTTTTTTTTTTCATTTATTTGCTATACAAAAGACAACAAAGTGAAAAAGACTGTGATGAATATTAATATAAATATCTATGAAATGAAGTAAGATTGGAAAAGAAAAGCAATATTTATTTTTCTCTACGGTTATAGATTAAAATTTCCGTTCAATAAACTTCTGTATTCTTTAAAGCTCTTAAGGCTATCTGACACATATTCTTCTTGCGTAATATTACGTGTCCCAAAAGAAAAAGTTTTCTACTTCCGGATGCCATGTTCTTATTTATTATTCTATTCTTATGTATATATACATATATCGAATGGATTTAAAGAAGTTTTCTCGGCTTCAGAAGTATAACAGAGACTAAAAAAAAAATGTTTGCATTTATAAGTATTTAATCAAAAGTTGGCATTGCTATATTAAATTTTTAAGTTTCGAAAAAAAAATCTTGATTGTTTTTTAATATTCATTTAGTAAGCATAGTTATTAAAAATTCAGTAGCAAATCATAATAAAAGCTATAGATGAATGGTAAGACAAATCGGAAGGACATGTGCCTATTATTTGCATGTTGCATAGACTATAAATTTGATATCTTCTAACCTTGTAATCAAATCTTACAATTGAAACTTCTATACTAATCTTCATTTTTTTTTCTTCTTCTTTTAGTTAAATGAATACATCAATGTCATCAGTTAATTCTTATCATTATCCATCAGATTTCAATAATAATAATAATGTTGAGAATCATTCTTTATCATCACCATTACTTGCATTAAATGATGTATGGATACTTCCAATGTTTCTTCTTTGTTTATTTGGTATATTATGTACAATAATAATATCATTGTTTTTTATATGTTTATCATATCGTCGTTTGAATGGTCATTTTTTATTAACAAATTTATTTATATGTTTTAGTGTATGTTTTATCTATATAATAATAATCATTTTTTTAATACGTGCTAATGAATTATTTTGTGGTTTAAGAGAATTTTTATCTCAATTAGCTTATGCTTTATTATTTTCATCTTTATTATGTCGTTATATAATGCAATGGTTAGGTTCAAGAATATTATCAAAACGTACAAAACAATTAACATCATTATTAATCTATTTATTACTTATATTTATACAAATACCAATTGGTATTTTATGGTGGTATTTTACAATTCCACGTAATTGTCAACATCAACAAATGAATATATTAATATCATCAGCAGATATTCCAGAATTTATAGTTGATTTTCAAAAACCTTTCATATCATCATCAATAAAATCATGTTCAAATCGTTGTATTGTTGATTATCGTTTTTATGCAACATTTACTTATACAATGTTAGAATTACTTTTTTGTACAATAATTGCTACATGTTTATTTTTATATCGTTATTGTCATAGAAATTATATGGAAAAAGAAAAAGATGATAAAACAATATCAATTAATGGTAATAATTCTACATTAACATTTTTAAATATGTTTGCATTTTTTTTTATTGATCTTACATGGTTATCATGGTCATTTATATATTATTTTACACATCCATTTTTTATATTTCCATCATTTATTATTAGTATGTTTATAATAGCAACAATATGTTTAATATTAATTCTTCTTCCACAAATTTATTATTATTCAAAATTAAAAACGAATGATATTGATACATATAAAACAAAAGTAAATATTCAACCAACAACATTATATAGTAATAAATTAGCATCAACAAATGATATGCATGATCAAGAATTACTTCTCGAAGAAAATAATACATCGAAACAAAAATTAAATCGTGAAAAAAAATTACAACAAACTTTATCAAATGGTAGTGAATTATCATATGAATTAGGTGCTAGTGGAACATTTTTACCAATTACACGAACACCAAAAGGACCATTTAAAGTAACAACAACAGATAAATCAACATCTAGTGAAAAAATTGATAATTTAATTCATGAAGAACAACAAAATATACAAACGAATTCAAAAACTCAAAATGGATTAAGTATAAATGACAAAAAAGTCAATGAAACTATATCTGATGTGATCCATCAAAAAGAACAACGATTAAAACCACCTATAGTACTATTACAACGACATGTAAGTTTCAATTTTTGTTTTTGTTATTAAATATTCTTTAATTATTCAAATTCTTGTTTCTTTTTTTGTTTTGTATTTTCTAGCCAACATCGAGTAGTATTGCTTCAGATTTTGTAACATCTGTTATTACAAGTGGTCCTCAACATCGATCAGATTTATATAGAAATGCAAGTTTTGATGTGCGACCAGCATCATCAATGTATTATTCATCATATCATCCTCCACGTCGTGATGAAACAATTATACCAATTTTATGTAATTCTGAACGTCCACGAACATCAACACCTGTTCAAATGCGTATACTTGTTAATTCACCATCATCATCTGTACCATTAACACGTCGAATGCATTCTGGTACAGATCTTCGATATTCTCAATATCCATATCAACATATTTATTCTCCACCACCACCACCACCAACAACAACACCTCCATATTATTCACCACAACCACAACAATATCTTTTTGCAGATCCTTATCGAACAATGCGTTCACATGCAGGTAATAATTTATGGCATTCAACTTTATTACAACCAGGATCAACATCACATCGTTATCAATCTCCATATCGTCGATATCATATGGATCAACGTTCATTATCACAACGTTTATGGGATATTGATAGTGGTGATGATGATAATGAAATCGAAGAAGATATTGTTAAAATTGCTGGTCGTGTAACACCGACTAAAGAACGTTTATATGATTTTCGTTCAAATCATTTTGATAATGAGCATAATATTTTATTACATATTGATGATGATGATGATGAAGAAAATTCATATAGAAAACAATATGCTGATGTATAAACAATTGATTTTGTTTTGTTCTTTTTTTTTTTTTTCTCATGATCTATTTTTTATGTTAAGCATCAATATAGAAATAACTCAATGTGTATGATTGTCATGATTTTTTTTTTTGGTCACTTTTTTGTGTGTGTGTGGGTTTTTTTTGAACAGTGCAATGTTTCTTTTGTTTTGTATTTTAATTAGTTTGTTATTGTCAATATCTGTTTTGTCGGCTATTTTAACAGATTAGTAAATGAGTTTATCTGAGAAACGAATATGTGGATATTGATCGATATTTAATGAGCAATATCAAAGTTTTTTCGACAAATATCTTTTTTAAGTATCGCTCTTCGCAATCAAACTATTATCTGTGTAACATCGGAGATTTAAAACATTTATAAAGATATTGACTTAATATAGATCATGAGTGAATAGATGAATATAGCTTATAAGAAATAGATAGATGATCTATTAATTGCTTGAAGTCAGCCTACCAATTAAATATAAGTCAGTCACAGCGGCGGATCTAGGATTTTTTTGATAAGGGGCGATTTGATAGATATGGGGCGATTTTGACCAAAAATCGAGTTTTGAAGTTCATTAGTAGTAGTATGCACTCTATTTTTAAGTCTTTTCTGCTGGGAAAAATCGAAAATTTTTTTTTCGAATGGGGGCGATCGCCCCAAGCGCCCCCCTAAATCCGCCACTGGTCAGTCATTTCTAATCTTGCTTCAATCTAAATAAACTTCCTAGACAGTGAATAATAGAGTCTATATAGCGAATAGCAAAGGATGTTAAAGTTATCATTATCGTTACAGATGTTTTAATCTTTAGCGAAAAACAGTCACTATCAATCGGCTTGTTTAGATACATCTAAAAGTATTGACAAAAGAATAATAAAATTATTCGATTTCTCGGCATCACAATTCATTAACAACTAGTCAATTTTGATGGTTTTGATCTTGTCACAACAGTGACTTTGGGATAACTTCTGATCCGGATTTCGTTTGATAGTATCTAATGGTTAACCTTATCTTTTAGAATTATTGAATAAAAATAAGAGATCAGGGTTTCGATTCAATTTTTCGACTAGGTAAGTCTTTCTATGTAGGTAATCTGCTTTTTCTAGTATTCTGGATGCTTTTCACACGTATCTATTTAGCAAGTATCAGAGTGAGACAGGGGATAATATCAATGAAATCACACCTGCAAATTTGTTCTCTGTCATAGTACAGTTTTCGACTCTTGTATTAGATATGGAAAAGTATTAAATTCCACGAAAAAAAAAACAAAAGATTCAGGATTCATTTGATGTCTTTCTGCTTCTAAAATTTGATCGATTTCGCTAACTATACGTTTGCTTTCTTGCAATAATTTATTTTCCTCTCTGTGTATTCAGCTATTTCATTATTTGGTTCATCATCATGCATAAATAAATTTGCATTAAAAACGTATTCTTTTAGTAAAATAATATTGCTTTTCACTTCTGTGATGTGTTAGCAAGTACAATAAACGCGCTAATCATGAGCGAACCAGCTTTTACCCCCCTGTGCTTTTTTATAAATTAACAATTTGAAAAGTAAAAATATTTTAAAACTTCGACATCTTATTAATTTTTAGATCCTGGTAATGCTGGGTTTCTAATTCAATTGCAGAATATTATTGTGGTGTAAAAAACTTCTTTGTTTTATTCTGAAAAATTGTGCACTAAGTCAGATTGTTAAAAAAAATGATCCTCCACATGTTTAGATTCTTCCAGCCGAAAAATTTAATTCAAACAGTGATCTTTTATTTTTTATTCAATTATGCTAAAGGATAAAGTTATTCGTTGAGTACTATAACAACGTCTGGATCAAAAGTTATTCAGAATTCACTGCTTCGAACAGATCAAAACAATGAAAATTGACTCATTTTTTTTAATGAGCTATAGTGCGAAGAAATTGATTTCATTGTTTGCTTTTGTTGCAAATGAATACACTAAAAAAAACTCTAGCTAAATTCATAAACTTACGAAATTCTAAGTTTCGATTTATTTTGACCAAAGACGTTGTCTGATTACTTTCTGAATTCTTTTTTTCAAGAAAAATGAACTAATACATAGTTTAAAAAATACAACACTTAACATTCTTATTTCTTTCTTTTTTTAATATCTATAAGACTTCAAGATCTATCCTGTCTTCTTATAATTAATACTTTTAGAGTTGGTATATGTGTGACATCTGTATTAAATATTCTATTTGTTCGATGGTATATATCTACCTCCTTTTTGAAAATTTTATCATCTCTCTTAATTTATTTATTCAAAATAATAATGGCTGTATCATGGACAATGATGCTTCGAAAACATCATGGTATATTAATTGATTCAGAAATTTGTAAATCGATTTTCAAGGCAATTCATCAACCAACTCAACAAATAATTTGCGTGTAATAATTAATAAAAGACCAAAACACATATAAACACTTATGTTTTTATTTTAATAATATTATTTTCTAGAAAAAGTCTTCCACTTCTTAGTTCATCATCAATTAATGAAGCTTATCTTCTTCGTAGTATACTTCCGAATGATAATAATTATAATATACATCCAAATATTTTATCCCTTTTATCAATTAAATATTTACCAACATTATCATTAAATAATTCGATTTATTTTATTTTTGATTATACACATAATCGTGATTTAGCAACACATGGTTTATTATATGGTGGTACAGAAAAACAATTAACTAATGAACAAATACAAACATATTTATATCAACTTTTATCAGCTATTATTTATTGTCATGATCGACTTGTTTATCATTGTGCTATTGAATTAAAACATTTACTTATAACACGTACAGGACAACTTAAATTATCGAATTTTGAATATGCTAAACATGCTGTATGTCCAACAATGACAATTAATACAACAGATGTACGTATTCAAATAGACTATGAATTTATAAATATGAAAAAAAAAAACTTTATTTTATTGTCTTAAATTAGCTGTCATGTTTTTCTCAATGTCCACCAGAATTAGTTCTTGGTGATCGAACACTTAATAGTTCATTAGATATGTGGTCAATAGGTTGTGTTTTTGCTCAATTATGTTCATCAACTCAAATTGAACCATTATTTCGTGGTAATCATCAAATTGAATTACTTTTTTGTATATTTTCTATGATGGGTTTGTATTAACTTCAGTTTATATCTTTCTAATTGAATGATTTTAAAGGTACACCAACAGATGATATTTGGCCATCGTTTCATAAACAAACTTATTTTAATGCTGATTTTCCACGATGGCCAAGACGAAATGATCATTTATATGAATTGACTAAACTGATTGGACCAGAAGGTTTAGATTTTTTAAAATGTTTACTTGTTTATGATCCAAAACGACGATTAAAAGCAAGAGCAGCTTTACAACATCCATATTTTAATCGATAAAAACTGAATTTTCTAATAACTGTACTGAAAATTTTCACAATAATGCAGAAAGTGAAATATAGTCAAAGATGGAAGATACTATCAATAAATTGCGAATCACTGGACAAAAGGGCATATGAACTAGAATGTATTTTCATAATTAAAATTCTTAGATTCAAAGATTTTCAATAAGTTATATGAAAATTAATTTGGGTAAAAAAAAGTGAAACTAAGAAAAAATTATTTTGATTATATTATATATTGACGTCATTTAATTACGCAGTGAAAACTTATATTTCAAATAGAAAACATTAACCAAAAGTTCATTGCTAAGTAATTAAGTGTACTTGAAATAATAAGCGATGTAAAACTCTTTGGAAAACGTTGACCTACACAGCTTAAACATTTTAGAAGATGGAAAGTTAATTTTTTGTTTATTAGAAACAGTATAGCAAGTGCTTACTCAAGTCAACAATTCCAACACGCTGATCTCTGAATTGTCGATGGGTCCATGCAGGAAAGATACTGTTTTCGACTGTCATGAACTGATATTCTCTTTGATTATAAATTTCTCTCCTATTTTTCGCATCGACTAACGATTTTCGACCCGTAATAATGAACACAGTTTGAAGAATGAACTCTGTTAAACTACTCACGAATCTGGTTCCATGACAGATGCTCCCGCGACAGTTGCTCCCGGGACACTTGCTCCCCAGCGACACTTGCTTCCACGACACCTGCTCGCCAGCTACAACTGCTCCTCGGGCACTCGCTTTCGCGGCACGGGAATGGGTGTGAGTGGGGAAAGAAGTGAGGGACATTTACAGCCACCGCATCTCTCATATCTACATGCATAGTCGCACCCACACTCACAACCAAGTACAGTCACACCCGCCCACAATCAAATTTGTACCCACACTCACATTTGCACCAAAACCTACCCATATTCACGCTCGCACTCGCATTTGCATCCCCCCCCCCCCCCCCCCCCCCCCCCCCCCCCCCCCCCCCCC
>CAJNOP010000252.1:190072-222747 GCA_905250075.1 Rotaria sp. Silwood1
CCCCCCCCCCCCCCCTGCAGTCACACTCGCACCAACACCCACAGTTGTACCTGCATTCACACCCATCCACGGTCACACCCACACCTGCACTCACAATCACAGTCGCATCCACAATCATATCCATAACCCTGCCGCGGGAGCAACTGTCTCAGAAGCATCTGTCTGGAGAGCAACAGTCGTGTTACCCATGCATCTATGACTAACTATTAGAATACAATCTGAACATCGATAAAAGTATCTGTCAGATGAGCTTCATATCTTCCATTTTAATTCTTTTTTCTACTAATAATATTTTTATTTAGTATTGTATAGGAATTTCTACTTAAGGGGACCCCCCCCCCCCCTTTCCGAGGTTTCTCGAGAACGGCTCGGTGAAATTTTCTGAAATTTTCAGGGTAGATAGATCTCGATGAGTAGAGCAAAAGTTGTCATAGGCTCAGAATTCGAAGATGCTGGCTTTCCAGAGATATTTGCGATCCAAGGGCGAAAAATGACCTGAAGTTTTCCCCCCCGCAAAACTCTTATACTGCTTTGTTTCGAGCTGAAATTTTTTCTGCAGAAACTAGGAACAAATTGGGGTGGCCGTTTTTTTTTTCTTCGAAAAATATCGTTCCTAAGGTTCAGGAGAACCAAATCACTGACGGCACTATCAAAAAATGCGATTTTTTTCGTTTTTTTCTTATAGTGTCAATTTTGTGGTACCTAGTAAAATTCCTTAAGAAGAATATTTTCAAGAGAAAAAAAAAACGGCCACCCAAAATTATTCGAAGTATTCACAGTAAAAATTTCAGGTCGATTGATTGCGGTGCGAGAGGAGAAAAGGGGGGAAAACTTTATTTTTGTGCTGAAAAAACTGATTTTGAGAAAAACGCAAAGAAATTTCTGTTTTTTGGTTTTTTCAGCATATTTTGTGATTTTTTTCGAAGTTTTGTATATATAAGATGTGGATTTTCAGTGCTCAAAGTGTACTCAATGGATAGAGGGCATTTAAATCTATATACTAATCACAAAAAATGAAAAACAAAAAGTGTGAAAATTTTGAGTCGGGAAAGGGGGGGGGGTCCCCTTAAATTCTTTTCTAGGGGTGCAACAAATCTCTAATAGATTTGGATTTGGATCTTAGACTTAAATGATTCCAACTTTAGAGTTCTGCTCGCATGAAACCAAATCCGAACGCCAAATTCTAATCTAAACCCAAATTCAACTTTAAATTAAACAGAAATCTTTCTACATCAAATCTCAAGATTTTAGATTTGTTGCACGCTTGTTCATGTCGAATTATTTCAGACAAATAAATAATCAAAATTTGTTGGCAAGCAAGATCTACTTATTCAACTAAATTTCTTTTTTCTTCTCGTTCTAAGCATTTTTCAGGATACCGTTGAATGTATGACTTTCTACTTTGAACCAGATGAAAAGACTTCTATTTATATTTTCTTTTTTGAAAAGAAAACTACTACAAATATTACATAAAGAAGTTAATTTCTTAATCATTCTATATTTGTTCTTGCATGTTAGTGTAAATAGCATCATTTGAGTCTATAACATAATGTGCAGATAATAGTAACTCTATATATGTATGTGTATTACTCATTTTACATTGTTGTCGAGATGTTGAATAAGTTGTAAATTAATTTATGCTTTTTTTTGTTTGCTAAAAGTGCTTGTAGCAGATGATTGATCTTTTTTTTGATACACATTGCAAAAGGAGTACGAAAATATGTAGACAAAAATTTGATACACTCTTTACCTTTTGGATAAACAATAGAAACCAAATAAGAAAAAAAAATCTGTCAAATTTTTGAGCAAACTTTTTCGACTGAAAGTAAATTGTTGCTTTGTATAACATTTTGTGGTCTATTAGTGTTTCACTTAATTGTACACAATGCTAGTGAGAAAATTGCAACTCAAATGCAATAATTTTGTTGCTTGACTGTTCGCTATCCTCCCTTACCGACATGATAGACACGGTAGCAAGAACATCTCAAGACCATGCAAGACATTTGCATAATGCTTCTTCTCCATCATATAATGTGACAAATATATTAATATGAGCGCATAACACAGCTGTCGTTGGCTCCTCTTTAACGATCATTGTAATACATTACGATTAACAGTAGATAGGAATTGATAAAGCCAAATATGTTGATAAATTACAGTATTTTATCTCGTTGGCATTGCAGTAACAAATTAATATTGTAAAAACCAAAAAATGGTTTTGTTTTTTTAAATATTTTTATTTAATTTAGTTTCGTTCATAATAATTGACAATGTTTTACATAATTTGAAAGTTTTTTTTTTATTATTTAGCTGATCAGATCTCTAAAGACGTCTTTGATCAAAAACAAGTGTCCCATGTGATGATAGAAAATCGTAAATTACGAAATAGTGACGCTATGAAACCAGTTAATGAATATTTTATACTTTAAGAATATTAGTCTATAGACATGGGTACTCAACAAAGAGGTCAACTAGATAAATAGAACTACGCCATAGACAATATAAGTAATATTAACATTAAATATTAATCAAGATAAAAAAAAAAGAGTTTTACAGGTATCAAATTGAAACGAATAATCACATTATACTATTTTATCGTTCATTTATCCTTCGTACATGACAATACTTATTATTCTGCAATTTTTACTCAACAGCTGTCACTCAAATCATTGAATAATTGTTCAGCATCAATTTAGAATACGAGGAAATCATTTAAACAAAAGCAATGATTTTCAGATTTGACTTTGAATTACTTAGTGGAGTAACCAATGGGAAGCTAGGAGCTGAGCCATTCTTCTCTTCATCAGCTAAGTCCTACTACAAGTCTTTCTACCAAACCAAGTTCAACCATATAGATAAGTCATATTGACTCCTTCCCATTGTTAAAATTCTTGTTACTTGTCTATCGATTACACGATAGTGCTAATTATAATTATTCATATAAGATAGTATTACTACACGATGTTGAAACTATCAATATAAAAAGTGCAATATAAACACTAGAAATAACGAATAATATTGATCAGTATGAGGATTATCTATAAGTATAAGATAATTGTTGTAAACTTCTTCTAAATACATTGAAAATCCATCGATAGTTTCTTGAATAAATAAGTTATTCTATACTAATAACCATTCACTTTTCATTTATACATTAATAATAATAAAAAAAAGGCGTATTTAATTACAATATGTTTTTTTTGTTCTCGTTGTGATTGGGAAAATCACATTCTTGTCTATCAACACACTTTTGCTATTCTTCATACATTTCATATTTCTAGTTCTATCAAATCCCAATCAAATGATTATCTATAACATTCATGTCATTAATAATTGCATCTTCTCCACCAATGAATAAATAATAACCAAAATATAAATTGAATTGTTATATAATATGATGTAGTTCGATTACATAATGGTGTATCACAACAATAAATACATTCAAGTTTTTCTTCTTCACTATCAGTATAAACACAATCAGATGCAGGTGTATCTATCATTGATTTTGTTTTATCTTTCCATGAACATAAACCTTTTGGTACACAATCACGACTTAAAAATGTTTCAACTGAACGAAAACTAATAACTAATTTTCGACATTCATATTCACCAGTATAACCATTTTCACTAGTACATTCACTTATATAATTTGAAGCCACTGGTGATGCTGTATTAAAAAATCTACATGAACCAGTATGATCAGCTATAATAATAAAATATAAATTATATTGAAATAAAAAAAAAATAAAAGACGTACTGTATCCAACTAATGGTTCTATACATGTATAACATGAATGATTAGTTGTTTTATTACTAGACGTTCGAATATTAGTATTTGTTACGAATTTAAATGTTAGTATAAAAATAAATAAGAATTTTAATGATGAATACATAGAAGAAATTTCATTAATTAACATTACTCGTTCTACCATTACTTGTTAAATCAACAGTTGAAAGTCGAGTTATTCTGTTTGTTTTTTGTCGAGAAGTATTTTTCTCTTTTTTTTTTTCTCGGTATATGCGTTATTTCTATTTAATTTCCGGAGACCAACAATGTTGCTTTATTCTTTTTTTTTTTGTCATAATTTCTTCTTTCTATTTTACATGCATATAAAAACAATGATCATTGTTGTAATTTTACATACTAGCGTGCGGTTTTTCATCAATAATAGTACAATTAACTATTTTTGCTACTAAGGTTGTTCGTCCACAAACTCATTTACCTATGTCTATTAATAATGAGTTTTTCTTTTTATGTTTGCATGCAAAGAAAAAACTATTAAGATAAAATTCCTAATGAGAAAAACAATAGGTAATCTATTTAGAACAAAAAAAAACACAAGAACTTTTAATACAAGAAAATATTATTAAAAGACAGAGAAATACCTTATTATGCTAAAATTTAATATAATTTCTATTGACATTTTATATTTCTAATGTTTTATTTTTTACTAATACGATTATACATGTATGTGATACAAATAATTTAAGTTTTTTGAGGTTAAATTTAGACTTACAAGGAAACTTCTCCACATGTTAAATCACTATTTGATTGAGACGATGTCTATTAGATGAGTAATAGAAACTTCTAGAATTATTTGGTTTTTCGTTTTTATTAGAGTACGTGAGAGTTTCGATTTAAAAATTTAGATGAACAAAGTTCTCAACGAGATTAGGCAATCTAATATTTCCCCTACAGGAGATATAAAGTTACTTTTACACATGTAAAAAATTCGAATATTGAATGTTTCAAGATATCAGTTATACCTTGCACAATCAACTAATTCTATTAAGAAATTTAGTCGTGTAAAGTTGGAGAACTTCAGTTTTTTGCTGGAAAATCTAATAAAATTTCGATGTATTGAGAATGAATGCCCGGAAAGCTAAATCATTCTCGACTTTTCTATTACAAATTAAATGAACGTCTTCTCGATTAAAAAAAAAATCAGTTGACATCTGCAGAACTTCTCTCGTTAGTAATTCGACTAATTGAATTATTTAATTTTCAGCTTAGAGCTATGTCTATTTACATTATTTCTTTCTAACAGTTACTTTTTTGCCTATGTTCAATAAACAAAGAATGTTTCAAGATGTTAAAAGATAATTGAGAGGAAAAAAAAGGATTGTTATTTTCACTATTTATCGTGTGATAAAATAGAAATCAAGGGTACTTGCACATCTATAAGAACACTCTTTGAAGAGTCTCATTTGATACAAAACTTTAAAACTTGTATATCTCACTTGATAGAACTTATTGAGCTCAACACAAATATTATATTTTTATTAGAATTTAACTTATGGACCATCAGTCTATTTTATTTAAACTATCCTGATTTTTGAATAAAAACTTGTTCTTTTTTTATATGCAGAATTCAAGATGTGTTCATTGTGCATGCCTTCTTTTGATAGACAAGCACATGACATATATGTGCTAGAAGAGTTCATAGTCTCCATTGGCTTGATCCCTATATGAAATTTATTAATCGATAGTATCGTCGATCGAAGCTTCGCGTTAATTACAGATTTCATAAATCTATTTCTTTAAATTGAAAACCTATTTCATAGATAGAACCGGTACCGGTAACTGGTCGATCTGATCCAGTACCGGTACGGACTTCAGACCGACCGATCTACCGGTTTACTGCCGACCTACAGATATTCACCGATCAAACTTTTCTACTCTCATTTTTTTCTCATTGGGAATCATGCAAGGTTCTTAGTGGCCCTAAGTCATACCACACACTGAATACATAATGAAATTTCATTAGAATTCGACGGAAATAACTTATACAAAAAAATCTTGCATACGTTTCGAATAAACAATTCTAGAATTTTTTTATGTTGTACGCTCGGTACTATGGTTGGAATCGGTGACGATGGTCCAGTACTGGCGCGAGTACTAGTCATCAAAAAGCTAGACTGGTTCCATCTATGGGATATAATACCGACACATTTGGAAGGTTTATAGTGAATCGTGAAATTGGCTCTGCTTTTCTGGCGTTTTGATGACAATAGTGAAATGATTTACACCTTGTTCGTAGGTGATCGCCATTGTAGCAGAAGATGGTGCTTGCATTGATAGTTTCTCTATCGTGTGATTAGACTGTATGCGTATGGTTCCGAGTTGTTTTCAGACGAATCTTTCTGTCGTTCATTGATCTTCCTGCTTTTTTCGGAGCTTTTCTTGCAGAATCGTAGCCAATTCCTCGACGTGTCTGGTGTCGGTATATTGGGATGAAATCATTATTTTCGATATGGTGACTCTGTTATCCGCGACACTTTTTTCAAGTTGATAGTTTTCTCCACTGTGTTCCCCATTCAATTGAACTGAGAATATTTTCACAGGTACTGAACACTGTTTGGAATACCTACCTCTCTTTAGTTTTGAAAGTGTAGCACCGTTGATTTTGCAGAAAAACTCTAGTCCAAAAACTATATATTTTTAAGCGTGTGCTCAATATTTTCATCTCTCTATTCGAGTGGATGAAAAGAAAAAGTAATCAAAGTGTAGACACCACAAACAGTGTAGCGTCCTGCAATCCGGTGAGTATTGGTGCCTGACTCGATCTTGAGCATAGGTCCGAGTGTAAAATAATAGAGTCAGTTCTGATCTCGTGTATCATTCCATACTTACACTCGACCAAACAATTACTGAAATGTCTATGTTTCACAATATTTGTGCTTTTTCAAACTGCTAATTTTTATAAAAACAAAGTAGTGAAAACCGATTCGGTTACAATTGGGCAATTTATTGTACTTGACAATAGATCACAGAAAATGGAAATCAAAATAGTTACCTTGTTTTTTTGTTGGTTTTTGTGGAAGAAAATAAATAATATAAATTTTTATACAAAGTAAATGTTTGACAATAGCACAGTGACTATGAAAGTATCTACTTGATATCAAATAGTTTCGATTCGGACTCGCTTATCGAGAAAAGCACCGATTTCGATCCGGTTGCGAAAAGTCGTATGCTTGTAGGACACTACAATAGTGCTCTAATTATCGAGATCTATCAACCTTGAAAGTTTCACATATTTCTGATGAGTCATTGTTCAAAAACTTTCGAAAGGATGGTCTTCTTAAGCAATTCTTTGCAGATTGATTATCAGTGACATCTATTTACCTTCTATGTCGATTGGTTTTTGTCCAATAACCGACAAGAACAACATCCGTTAGTTTATTCTTTCGTCATTGTTCACAATTGCAGTCTTACTGAAATCTCTTGAATAATCATTTTGAAAAAAGTTATTATGCCGCCTGTTGAATTACCAACAAATACTGGTGATAATACCAGTAATCAACCAACATCTATTACACCTGTTCCGGCTGCATTTGTTCCACCATCAGTCAGAGCTAAAATTGGTATTATTTATCCACCACCAGAAGTGCGAAGTAAGCTTCTTTTTTTTTTCTTTACCTTCGTATTCAGTATAATTTATTAATAATTTTTTTAATTTAGATATTGTTGATAAAACAGCTAGTTTTGTTGCACGAAATGGACCAAGTTTTGAGAGTAAAGTTAAAGAAGCTGAAGCAAATAATGCAAAATTTAATTTTTTAAATCCACATGATCCTTATCATGCATATTATTTACATAAAGTTAAAGAATTTATGGAAGGTAAAGCAGCTATGCCAAGTACAACTGAACAACAAATAGTTGCACCCACACCATCCATGCAAACTACATCTAATAAAGTAAAAAAATTTTCATTAAATACAATATTTAAAATATAATTCTATCATTTTAGGTTCAAACAAAAGTTCAAAGTGAGATATCAAAATTTCTTGAACCAATTATAATTAAAGATCCACCAAGCGAATATGAATTTATGATTGAACCACCATCAATATCAGCTTATGATCTGTAAAGTTTTCTTTATTTTTATTTTTTTTAATATAGATATTTAATTTATTGGTGTTTTTGTTTTTGTTTCTAGTGATATTGTTAAGTTAACAGCTCAATTTGTTGCTCGTAATGGTCGTCAATTTTTAACATCATTAATGTCAAAAGAAGCTCGTAATCCTCAATTTGATTTTCTTAAACCTGCACATGGTTTATTTAATTATTTTACAAAACTTGTTGAACAGTATACAAGAATTTTAATACCATCAAAAGAACTTTTAACAAAATTATCTAATGATATTGAAAATCAACAAAAAATTATGGATGAAGTTAATTATCGTGTTGAATGGGTTAAACATCAATTACGTGAACGTGCAAAAGAAGAAGAAGCTGTTGAAAAAGAACGAGGTTAGAATGATAAAATTTAATTATTTCAAAACTAACACTTTTTTTTTAATTTCATTTAATAGCTGCTTATTCACAAATTGATTGGCATGATTTTGTTGTTGTGGAAACTGTTGATTATCAACCACAAGAACAAGGCAATTTTCCGGTAAGAAATTTTAGATGAATATTTAAAGGAAAAAAATTAGAATTAACCAATAAATTCATATATCCTGTTCAAGATTGTTAACAAAAAGACTAATCCGAAATAGAAGATCATGACTTTTTAGCCTAAGAAAAAGTTTAATAGAGTACGACTACGTACTATTAGTTGTCAGATGTGAGATCAGTTCATAGTTTTTTCGATTATGAGAATAAAATGAATATTCTTTATTTCTTTTTTTTTTTAGCCTCCAACAACACCAGAAATGGTTGGTGCACGAATGCTTCTTCAAGAACGTTTCGATCGAAATGTAAATTTTTATTTATATAAAAATATTTATATGAATTTTGTAATTTATCTTGTTTTAGAATTTTCAACATATAACATCAACAACAATGATTAATATGTCTGATCTTTCGGCAGAAATGGATATGGGATCACCACCTCATTCACCACCATCAGCTATGTCTTCAACTGTTAATATGCAAGAAATGGATATGGAACAAGATGATGAAGATATGAATGTACCACCACCTCCACAAATACCTCAACCACCATTAATGCCTCGTGGTGCTCCACCTCCACCTGTTATGATATCTCGTATTCCAACTAGTCAACCTCCATTACCACCACCATTACCTCCTAGTTTACCAACAACTGCTTTACCACCAGCTATACCTACAGATAAATTACCAACACCATTAAAACCACAAGATGTTATTATTAAAGCATATAATCCAAAAGGTAGATTCACTATTATGATATATTCTTTTATTAATATATATATATTTGTCTTCATAGAAAAAATGTTAACAATAAATCAAGGTGAACAATATTTAATATCACCAATTACAAAAGAAAAAATTCCAGTTAATAGTATATCATCGCATACGAAATTTGGTAATTTTAATAGATTTATTCATAGTTGAATGTCTTGTTTTTTTTTTCTCGTTTTTCAAGCTTTACTTGATCCAGCATGGATTCAACGACGAGAAAAAGAAGTTGCTGAACAACAAGAAAAAGAACAAGTTTATGAACCAGGTATATTCATTGGTTTTTTTTTTAATTTTAATTATTGAAAATTTTTAATATAGGTTCTCATGTTGAACTTGAATTAAAAAAGTTTGCCGAACGTCGTACAGATATTTTTGGTATGGGTTCACAAGAAACAATTATTGGTCGAAAAGTATATGAAATCTAAATTTTATTATTATTTTTTTTCAATATAAATCAATTTTATTATTTTAGATTGGTGAAGAAGAACGACGTCCTGATGATAAAGTTCAATGGGATGGTCATACAGCAACAGGTAAAACTTTCGACCCGTCCCAAGAGATCATGACACACTTTCGCAACATTTCTTTGTCTGCACATCTCGGTGTAAAAAAAAAAAAAGAATGAATTATTTTATTACACATCTGACGGATTAAATGAAAGAAATGTGTTTCAAAATACATTGAATAAAAACAATTTCTCTTTGATTAGTAATAACAGTGACATCATATTTCACATTTTAATCTTGTAGAAATTGCATTAAGAAAATTTTTTTTTTCTATAGCTGAAAAAACATCGAAAAAAGCATTGGCTAATATAACAATAGAAGATCAAATAAATGCTATTCATCGTAGTCAAGGTTTAATTGATGATGATGCTTCAGCAGCTAATCGTATTGGTCCATCAATACCAAAACCAACTACGACAACAACATATTCATCAACAGCTAAAACAATTCAAAAACCACCACAACTTTCAACATTAGTATCAAAACCTATTGTTCCTATGGCTGCACCACCTCAACGAACACTTGTTGCTACACCAATTATGCCACGTCCTGGTATTCAACCAGTTACTATTCTTCCTCAAGCAACTCATACAATGGTTGCTATGCCACCAATGGTAGCTGTCGCACCACAACCACCATTACATCCACCACCATTACCAGAAGAACCAGCTGCAAAAAGATCAAAAACTGAAGATCAACTTATACCTGAAGAAGAATTTTATAAAACATTTGGACGCGTAAGAATAATTTGTTTTATTTAGAAAAAAAAAAAAAGATTGTTGTTTTGTGTTTAGGGTCAAGTTACTATTACAGTTCAATTACCAATTGTACCAGAAAAACCAGAATGGAATCTTAATGGTCAAGCTATACCATTAACATTACCAATAGCTGATCCTGTAAGTTATTTTATTTTAGTTTTTTTGTTTTTTTCGGTATGAATGATTTTCATTTTTGTTTTAATTTTATTCAAGATTTCGGTTATTAAAGCTAAATTATCCGATTTACTTGGTGGTATGCCTGCTGGAAAACAAAAACTTGTTTATAATGATATGTTTGTTAAAGATTCAAATTCACTTGGATTTTATAATATGATGAAAGGTTCAGTTGTATATTTACAATTAAAAGAACGTGGTGGAAGAAAAAAATAAACTTGTCTATTCAGTTTTGTTTGTGTTTTTTTTGTCAAACGTTTAATATATAATAAACTTTATTGATCTTGTTCTAGAAGTGTAAAAATTTAATTTTAACAAACTATGTAAACATACTCATGATGTCTTAATATATAATTAAAGATTATTAAGAGATAATATTGATAACAATAGTTGAAAATCTTTTTATAAGATCTTAAAAAATACATTGAATATATAGATTTATTTCTTTGACTAAATCTGTTATTTTAATCAAAGACAATTTTTTTTTTAAATCTTATAAAAGATAAAAAATTTAGTTTCGTTGATTGGAATATCGAAAATGAATTATTTGCGATGAGTCAAAAGTTATGATTTAGAATCAGAACTTTGTGTTCTTTTCGAATATGAATTAAAGAATTTTGTTTTAGTTATTATTCGAGAGTAATGAAATAATTTTTAACAGAAAGTTGAAATCTTTCAAAAAAAGTCGATTGCAACTCTGGAACAAAAATAAACACAATATTTCCAAGCCTATATTCAAATTTTAGTGACTATCTATAGTTTTTGACTCGTCTGAAATGCTTTTAAATAAGTCAAAATAAATAAATATCTTCATCGGAAACGTCGATACATAAGTTCTATCCAAACGAATTTTTAAGCTTGTATTCGAAAAAAGCAGCTTTTAATTTGTCGGGAATACTTTCTAGTACACGGTAATTCAGCAGATATCTTCTCTCAAAACTTTGCCATCAGGCGTTATCACGAATAAATATTCATCTATAGACATGAGCTCGTACCAAGGCCATTTTGCCCCTATATACCCCTTCACCTTTTCACATGCTAAATTTCGGCAAAAGATTCGCACAGTATACGATATGTTAGATTATTGGTGAACTGAAATTGTGACAAAGCCCAACTAAACATTGACTTGATCAATTAAAAATTTGATTATACCATCATATCAATATTGAAGCTAGTTTTATCAATCAAAACTCATCTTTTAAATTCTTCAAAATTTTTGAAAAATAATGAAGCATTTTATAGTAATGTTTTTTTATTATATTCTTAAAATATTAATAGAACCGTATCTAACAAAAGTAATTATCAAATAAAGAAAAAAAAAAGAAAATTCTACTGTTCTACAAAATGAGTAAAGAATCAAAAGAAAACAACAAATAATATCGTTCTCTTTTTGTTTTTTTTTTGTATCGCATATTAACATGGAATGAATCGAAATAAAAGTATGAAAATTGCACCTAATTTTTAATGATAACAATAACAATAAGGACAAAAAAATCGGTGGAATGTTTGATATTTGTACAACAGAAGACAAGATTTATGAGAAACTCGATTAACAAATTGAAAAAAAAAATATTTCATCAGTATTTTTAATTATCAATAGAAAAGAAAAAGAAGAAAGAAAAAATAGATCACTATGAAAATAATATTTGACTACAAATGTGTTGTCGACTGTGGTGATGATGTCGTTGTATTAAGTGTTATATACAAATATTCATATAAATTATCATTTTCAATATTTTCAACAAATAAATCTGCATAATCTGCTCGTTCAGGATCGTTTTGATCGCATGGATAACGAAGAACATCTGTAGAATTTGAACGAATAGGAGTATTCTAAAATAAGACATACAAAAAACAATATATATATATATATAATGAATTTTTCTTTATATTTTATTTTTTATACAGCATATTTTTCAATGAGTTGATTAAGATTTTCAAATAATTCATTTTTAGCACCACCTAAAAATCGATAAGCATGTTCATGTTGAGTAACTTCAATAAGTAAATGACGACAATGATCCGATGCAAGATATGATAAGACATAACCAAACATTTTTTCACTGACACGTATTAAATAACTTCCAACGGGTTTTGAAGAAAGAAGTTGTTCAGCATAAGCTCTTGAAATAATGCCTAAGAAAAAAAAAAGAACATTGAATTCAATAATGTGAAGAAAAAAAAAATACCATGAAACCATGGATAAATTTGACCATTTGACGAACGAAATGTACCATAAGGTATTTCATTTGTATGAAACCATTGATGAATATCTGAACGTGTTATTGGTGATATTGATTTACTAAATCAAAAGAAAACGAGAAAGTGTTGATAATTATTTCTTAAATTATGAAGATATTTGAATCTTATGAAGCAAAACTTTCTATGAGAAGATTTATTGAATTCTGTTGTTAAAAATATATGTGCTGCATTCATGCAAATACTGAACAATGTGTCGTAGACACAAGATCCACTCAGAAACTCACTATAATGACATTCACGTTTGATGCAACTCTGTCAAAAAATGTCCTTTGTCTAGCAATGTATTCCAATGCATCAATGTGCACACTCATAACATTGAGTTGACAATTAATAAACTGAAAGTGTATATCTCTATTCGTTGTCGAATGTAAACAATTGTGACTTATTCTATGAGACATAAAGTATTTTATGAGCTATTGAAGAGTATTAACATATACTTATAATGTTTCATATTCAATATATGACTTAAACACATTTATGTCTATACTTTACACTTTCATGACATATTAAAATTGAGCAAGAGTTTCAATTTCTTATTGTAAATATTTATAGATGATAAAATCTATTTTATGTTATAGATACTTTTCTTACACTATACGTCTCATTTACATATTAAATTCATCTTTTTTTTTTTTGAATTATAATTCAAAATTTGACCTTGACCGTTATCATAAATAAAAGACCTTGGCCACACTCGACATCATTCATAAAGACTGTATATATATATATATTACGGATATCGATTTAATATAAAAATAATTTTCTTACGATTGTTGCTGTCCGACAGTTACAATTGTTGATTTTGGCTCTTGATCATTTTCTGAATTTTGTGAATTATCTAAAGGAAATATTGGAAAAGCAGGAATTTCTTTTTCTTCAAGTTCAATTGCAATATTTTTCTCCATTAATGTTGTACGATTCGATGAATTTAATGGTATTGATTGTAGAGTAAATATTGTTTGATTATCTGTATCAAAGCAAACATTGATTTGTGATGATTGTTGATGAAATAAATCACGTGCACGTCGAGCTACTTCACGTCTTTCTTGTTCAGCTTTTTTTGCACGTTTTTCAATTTCATGATAAAATATTTCATCAACAAAATCCGATTGTGTTATAACTATTGGATTCGTTTGAGAACGTTGTTGTTTTTGAAAAATTTCATTTTCTTTACTCTATAAATATAAATAATAAAAATAAATATGAAATTGAAATTTTTTATATATACTAATGCAAGTCGTCGAGTTTCTGATTCAAGTCGTTCAAAGATACGACGTGCTTCTTGAATATTATTTGAAATTTCTTCAATTTGTTTACGTCTAGAAGATAAGAATTTGTTTGATTAAAGTTTATTTATTCAACAAAGCATGATATATTTATTCTTTTTTTTTTTTTTTTGTTGCATATATCATTTTAAGGCTTTCCCACAATAACATTCAGCTCTATGAAGCTTATGTCTTACTGCGACAAAAATTTATTCACAATATTCTACACTTACATATAAAATACAATACCATGTTTTTTTTTGTATATCACTAAAAGTATGTTCAATTTTTTTTTATAGAAGATAGAATCGTACAAATGTATGATTTTCCATTTTTCTTTTATATTGATTGATTTTTAAAAAGAATTAACCAAAAAAAAAAAAGAAATTCGTTTTGTAGTACTTACTCATCACGATGTACTGTATAGAAAACACCATTTGTAACTGGAAAATTATCATTTTTACTGTTATTGATTCTAAAGAAATTATTTAAAAAAATTAATAATAATAATAGTTGTAGTTAAATGTACTTTAATTGTTTATCATCATTTTGATAGTCAACTTCCATATTTTCATTATTGGTTCTAGAAAAATAAAATTTCGGCAATCAGTGAAATATTAAAGTTAAGAAATTTTTATCTATGTGTTCGAGATATTTTCAAAGGACGTAACGGTCTTTCTCCTGTATTTGATATTCACACACACAATGTTCTTTTTTTTTCTGGCACTTAACCACTCTCCATCTTTCCTGCCTGCAGTGCTGAGTTATTTTTCTGAATGTTTTTGTTGATTTTGTCAGGCGAAAAGAACAAACATCGAACTGATATTGATACACATGAAATTCAAAAAAAAGCAGCTAATGCTTTTTCCTTTGAATTTTATTTTTAATAAAAATAATTATTTACCTATTATGAGATTGTTCATCAGAATTTTCTGAAGATTCGCCCATGATCCAGCACCATTCATTACCATTAGCATCAAGTCGAAATGTAACTTGTTTCTTTTTTTTAGTTGCATTTACTAAAATATTATTTCGTCGAATAATTCTTACATATATATATATATGAAAAGTTTTATTTTTACCAGCTGTTCTTATTTTGTCTTCTGCTTCTCGTTCATGATATCTTCGTACTTGTTCTTCACGCATTTTACAAAAAAGTATTTGTTTATGATCTTCTGGTAATTCATCAAGTAATTCTCGTGGTACATAGAGATCATGTAAAATTTGAGCAAGCATCTCATGCTCTAGAAAAAAAAATACAATAAAAAAAAAAAAGAAAACATTTTCTTTTTCTCGTGATGAATATCAAGGATTTTTCGCCTACATAAATCAAAATGCATAAGAAATGATCACACGAAGACTAACATACAAATCGGATTGGTTATTTGATCAGCCATTATATCTGTTCGAATAAACTCCATTCATTCAAAAATAAATATCATTGGTTGAGTTATAAAACAGAACGAAAAAAGTAGTAGGAAGTTAGTTGTTTTGTAGTAGTTAAGAGTCATATGGTTACTAGTTTTTGATGCTTTTCTATTATCGAAGTCGAAATGATTTAAACTTTTTTTTTATGATAATTATCAAAATAGTATTGTAAAAAGTATTATTGAGATTGAGAGTTAACAACAACATCCATTTTCTTTTCTTATTTTAATTAATTTTATTACACAGTGAAGCAAGACTTTAAGAAAACGCATCAAACTTTTCTAGACTTCCATGTTTTTACCCATTAGTACAGTGAATTTTATCACATTTAAACGGATGTATATCTTGAGATTTGTTGAAATATAAGATTTTTACTCTCATTATTTATACTTTTATGAATATACTTGATGTGAAAATTATTATTTATAGATCAATATTATTTTTTAACAAGCATTAAAAAAACTATGACTACTTTGTTCCTTCATATGTAGGAGATAATGGCAGTTTTTATTATCTATTTGTTCAAGTCATCTATATATTATGGATCTACTTGCAATTTAGTTTAGTATTCATTATATGTTTACATTTTCATGTTTTGAATACTTATACGATCATACAATTTTTTTTTGTTTATGATTATTTTTATTTTATCAACAAAATCGTCATAAGTTGAGTGTGAAAAGATGTGTATTGCATTACTAATAGCTTTATCAGAGTAAGGATCTGTTGTTGATTTATTTGTAGATCGACTTTTCTTCGAACTAGTGAAATTATTATGTTTTCGTTTCGACTTGAATAAGCATTGAAAGTTATATAATCAGAAAGAAGTAAAAAAAGATAAGTCTAACAGTGACACAATGGAAAATTACCTACAGTTGTTAATCGCTTCGCAAATAAATAAACCATGCTGACTGAATAGAATCGATTAAATTATATAAGAATCTATTTGTCTTCTGTGCTAATGTTAAGATACTTTTATATTTATCATGAAGATGGAGAAAAATGTATATTTATCTCAACATCAGTTGATTTTATTGAGACTATACTAATAAATAGGTTATGCATTAAGATTACTCCAGCTCATTTTAGACTACTTTTGATTCTCAATAAGAATACAATCTATCGGACTCAAATTTTTACCATAGCTACATTATCAAAAATAATAGTACCCATGTTCGAGAAAAAATATTTAATGTAAGTCTTCAGAGATTTCTGAAGGAGCCTTTAAAAACTATCGCGTCTGCTTACGGCCTCCGCCCCCTCGCTTTGTTTTGTCAGATCGTCCTGAAACTTTTGAGGTAATTGCTTTCTGTATGTTTTTGGTTAAAACTCGAGATATTGATATTTTTCAAAACGGTTAAAAATATCTCTAAGATTTCGTTGCAAATAATTTTTAGTTGAAGAGTACTAGTAAGGGTTTTCAACATGGCCTGAAAGGTACTGAAACCTTGTGGTGAAAACCCAGTAAATTTTTGATATCTTAAGAACGAAGGTCTAGAAAATAGAACCATTCTAGACTTTTTCAATAATAACTTTCGAGACTCATTTTAATTGTCTTTTTGTATTTTTCGAATATATCAAATTGAACAAGCATAGAAGATATATTTTAAAAAGTAACATCTTAAGCTATTATTCAAAATTTATTGTACTCAACTGACATTCTTATCAAAAGGGTACATAATCAGTGAAGATATTAAAATAATTGTATCAAAATAGGTTTAGACTTGTTTTCATTATATTTTTATTTTAAGCATGTATTACAAAAAAAACGACGTCTAAATCTATTTTACCATTAGACTCTATAGTAATTAAAAAATGAATCACAATGCATGTGCGACTGATATTTTTCTCATTCTAACAAAAAAGAAACGCAGAAGATAAATTTGATAAAAATATTTTAGCATACTTTCTGATAACGTACTTTCTTAATAATGATGTCAATTAAGTACAGTTAACTTTAGTTAATGTTACAAAACTTTATTTTTTTCTAGACATTCCTAAATTTTTATATTCGAAAAATACAAAAAAAAAACTCAAAATATATGAAAGCATCTGTATATCTCTTATTTTCACAGAACATGTAGCAGTTAGACGAAGCTTCTTAGAGGCGAAATAATTTCAATAGTATATATTAACATGTTATTAAACGTTCGGACAACATAGTAACTAAATTGAATTTTTATGAGGTATACTTCAAGTAACCTATGTCCATGAAATATAAGTGTTCTTTCTAGGAATACATTCAATTCGAAAACCGAAAGCACTTCTTGTGTATCGTTGGTCTGATAACGGTATCATTTACAATTTTTTTTTTGACAACTCGATCAATTAAAGTATCAATGTATGTTAATAAAAGTCAATTACATTGTTAAAAACAGCATCAATTTCTGTTAGTGTCAAAATTATTTTAGAAAAAAAAAAACAAAACCAACTAGTAGTAAAACTATGCCAAGATTGTTCCTTTCAGCAAATGATTTTGGATCAAATGTGAATCTTAACAGATTGAATTAGGACTGAAAGATCTAAGTTGAATACTTAAATGAATTATGTAACATACAAGAAAAAGAATCGCTTGTTTTCGAATAATTAACTTTTTTTGTTTTTTTTTTAGATAATTATTTTTTTTATATAAATCAATAATGAGTGATGAGCTAATGGCAGCTGTAGTACCAGATATTTCAAATAAACATAAAAATGAAATAACGAATGAAACTGGTGATTCATCAGAATCAATTGATCAACCTCCATTAAAAAAAAGTACATCGAATGTACCAATAACACTTAATATTCGTTATAAAACACAAACATTTTCTGTTCAATGTGATTTATATGATACATTAAAAGATCTTAAAGATAAACTTGATAAATTAACAAATGTTGATCCTGAAGTACAAAAATTAGTTAATAAATCCATAACAAGTGTTAAACGAGATGATGTAACAACAACATTAAAAGATTTAAATTTAACTGATGGTCAAACATTATTATTAATTGGTGCAACACGGTCAGAAATATTCTCAGCTTCGGAATTAAAAAACAGTGCAGCAGGAAATAAAAGTTCTGTGGAAGATAATGCATCGGCAACAAATAAAAAAGAACCTCTATGTAAACAAACGAGACATGAGAAAGTAATCAAATTGGGTGAGTAAAGAAACAAAACAAGATGTTTCATTATATAGTTAAAGCAAGATTAGATTGTAATACTGTCAAATTAATGTAGTGTACATATAAAATTAGATTAAAAGAAGAAATTTCAAACCATTGATAAGAAAAAATCTTCAAGTTAAACTCTTCGATTTAACTAATATTTTGCCTATGTGTAGGTTTCGACGAGACGAGTAGAAATCTATAAGGATTCAACCTGATGCGATGTCTTCTCGAAGTTATTAGAATTTTAGTATCTTTAGCAAGAAACTAGAGAAAAAACTTAATTACGAAATTTTGCCTATAAGTAGGCTTCATAGATCTTAAAATATTCTGAAAATTACAACGCAAAAACGATGTATTGTTCTTGTGATATCGACTCTTGAAAATACTAGTCTTTGTTACTTTGCCTTATGACATATGTATGTTTGTTAAATATTCAATATTTAAAGAATAGCGCATGTGGACGAAGCCTTATATAGGCTTTTACTAGTGTCTTTGGGATCTAGCTATAGGAAATATATTAGTTCAATGCGCAAGTCACACTTGAAAATGTTTCCTTCTGAGATGGCTGAAATCTTGTTTTAGTTAGTGCTAATAAAGATTTTAAGCGAACATAGAATTAGAACTTTTTAGAAGGATGAATGCAAGTCGAGACAAAACTTTGACCTTCCATATTGTTGACATTTCTATGGAATAGAATTAGAAAATGTCTCATGGCAAGGTAATATATGAAGGTTACTTTTAGATCAAATTTTTCAATTTATATCAAAACTACAAAGCTTATTCACTATGACAATGTAATATTTTTCTTTCTGTAGTCCAGCTTGCTTTTCTTAGCTAATTTACCATTACACCAAGTAGTGCTGCTCCTTTTCTTTTGTTTTTTTTAACCTTTGTTAATTTCAATTTAGAATTAATCTCTATTTATTTGCAAAAATTATTCGTGAAGATTTTTTTTTTCCATTCTGTTTAGGTAAACCAGAGAATGCACAAATTGGTATTAAAAATAAAAACGATCCATTGCCACCATCGATTGATGGTTTATACATGTCAATGTTAAATCAAACAGCTAAAAAAGCACGATTAACATTTAAACTTGAAGCGGATGAATTATGGATTAATACAGGTAAAATTAGGATAAAAAAAAACAATTGTCTTCATGGATTTCATGTATTTTGTTTTAAGCGGAAACAACGAAAAAAATACCCATGACACATATTCGTAATATTGTTGATGAGACAATCGAAGGTCATGAAGGTTATTCAATAGTTGGTTTTCAAACGGGCACAACGTAAGTGTTTTCGATTATGAATATCTGAATTTTAACTATCTTATTGTTTTCTAAAGAGAAAATTCCATCATATGGATTTATTGGTGTCCATCACAATATGTTAAATCCATTCGTCGAGAAATTCTTTCGGACAATTAAAACATAAACAGAAACATATAGTTTTATTTTCTCACATCATTGTTGGTTTTCTTTCTTTCTTTCTTTTTTGTTTATTTTATTAAATGTTGACACAAAATTTTTAATCAAGATTATGATTAAATATATATATATATATATATTTCAAAAATAAAAGTTCTTTTTTTAGAATAAATAAATAATGGTCGACCACGATCAACAGATAAGACCATATTTATTATTAACTGATTCACAAGTAAATTCTATAGCTGGTGCTACATCAGGTGCATTGGCTAGCATTCTTGTAAGTCCACTTGATGTTGTCAAAACACGTATTCAAGTAAACCGTTTACCAAAAGGTGTACGTAATACACCATTACTAGTTTTCGTGTATAGATTAGGTCAACAAGAAGGTTTGCGTGCATTTTATAAAGGATTAGGAGCAACAATGTTGGTAAGATCGATAGATTTTTTTTATATAAATAATATCATATTGAGCAAGTTTCTAGGGTTATGTACCTAATTGGGCAGTATACTTTACTATATATCAATGGTCGAAAAAACAATTTGCTTCTTATTTAACATTTATACCATATGAACATGACGTGTTAATAAATTTATTTGCATCAGTTATTGCTGGTGCAGTATCCAATACAGCCGTTGCACCAATGTGGACAATTCGTACACGTATGATGACACAATTTAATCATGAAGATTACCGAAATTCTTTTCATGCCGCTCAAAAAATTTATCAAACTGAAGGACTTTATGCTTTATATCGAGGTCTTATACCATCTATGATGGGTTTGGTATGTAATAATTATGCATTAAAATCGATATTTTGATATACTTAAAAATGATGAAAAAAAAAGAGTGAAGTAGAAATGAAGGTAACCTTAAGGATTTGATTACAGTATCGGACACATGCCGGATTGTAGAGAAAGACTTCGTTTATCTAACAGTGTATGCATTATCAAGTTCTATAGTGTAACATTGACATATCAATAGATGACACTATACATTGTCTATATTCCTTTCCGTCGTCAATAATCATCGAACAACTTCTAATCACCTTTATTGCTATGCTATATCGCTGATCTATCATGGTATTCACAAAAATCGGTTAGAGCTATAAGCGATTGCAGAATGTTCGCTATCCAAATTTGCAGGAACAGAGAACAACATTCCTGGAGTTTTACCATTAGCGAAAGTGTGATTGTCAAAACTTTGAGTATCCAAGAAAATATTTTTAGAATATATTTTTCTAATTAAAATTTATCTCGTAACTAGGACTGATTAGAACTCTGTGGCTAATACAGACGACTAAGATGCATCAACATATCAGAATGCTCGACTCAATTCTGTCAGTTTTAACAGACTTCAAAAATATTAACTCGTTTTGACATAATATACCATCATACACCACTTTCAAAAAAGAACCGCTGATATAGTGTACATTATATTGATCTGTATATCAGCAGTTCTTGCTCGGTAGTTATAACATGAAATGTGAATTGATATATTAGAACTACTTTGCTGTACTAAAACTATTTTAGCTTTTGCCAAATTGATAGATTTTAGTTTCTATGAAATTGACTATGTTCATTGGAACTAAAGTTTTAATCTAATTCTACTAAATATTGATTAACATAACAGGTATATTTAAGTTTGCTGCTTTTACATATATATCTAATGTCATTGGATTCAATGAAGTATAACTATAATTAATAAAATTTTATTAATTTTAATATTCTGATGAGTTTTATTTTTTTTTTGCTCTCTTTTATATGAACCTAACATAAAAAGTTATCTACTTGTTTATTTTCTTGTTTTATTGTTTCGTAGATTCATGTTGGTATTCAATTTCCACTATATGAATATCTTAAGAAAAAATTAGCTATTAATTCATCTTCTGATCAACATCTATCCATAGGACAACTTATGTTTGCATCGAGCATTTCGAAATTAATTGCTTCTTCTTTGGCATATCCACATGAAATTGTTCGTAGCCGTCTTCAAAATGCTGGACATGCTCGACATTTACAATCAATATCTCCAACTCTAACAATACAATTTCGTGAATATAAAAATGTACGTGATGCTGTACGAACTATTGCTAAAGAAGAAGGTCTACGAGGATTTTATCGTGGTCTTGTACCTAATCTACTAAGAACAGTACCATCAGCTATATTAACTTTGTTATCATATGAAAAAATGAGAGAGTTTCTTACTGATAATTTCGGTGAAAATTCAGTAGATTTATAGAGTCTGTTTTTTCTTTTTCGTCTAGAACAAATTATTTTTTTTTTTATTAAATATTTATTGATATTGTCTTTTTCTACTAAATATGACAAGAATTTCAAAAATAATCTTCTTCAAAAAGTAAATTATATATATATAATATCAAAATATAGATAATTAAACAAAGTTATTTTCTTTACTCATGATGGCAAGAATATGTATTATTATTCATCTTTAAAGAGATCAAATTGAGAATGAAAATACTTAATCAACATTAATTTCATATGTATTCAGACTAAACATTGTTTTTTTTTTAAAGAAACTACTAATACTATGCTAGTAGAATATTTTTAAGTGATTCGTAACTAAATAGTTTTTTGATCATTCAAACTTGCTACATAATAATGATTTTTCAAAAGTTAATTTACTCATTCAGCATTATATTTCGACTGAAGTTAAAAGAAAAATAGTGAATTTGAACAATTGAAAATTCTGGAAGACTTCATAGCATTTTAAAAAATGTTAAAAACAAAATATCATCTCTTTACTATTTTAGATTCAATAATTGCTGATTTTATGGATCAATACAATCAATAATGGCGTATTTCTAATTACTAAAAAAAAAAAAGCTATATTCTAGAAAAATATCATTGTTTCTAATAATGTTGCAACCGGTGCTGATCTAAATAACTGGACTGCCCGGTGTAGTGGTATAAGTTATCCGTCAGTTTTTCCACGGTATAATAATCAAATCAAACTGTTGATTAGTTCTATTTGTCACTCAATTACTACAGTAAAGATATGAGGGTCGTGTTTCATTACTGTTATGCTTTTTATTATTCATTTCTATAATTTTTTCTTTCTTTTGACTTCTATCGATGAACTGAAAACTTCATAAGTCTACAAATTCTATATAACAGCCTTTCCATGTAAGCTTAACACTAAGTTCCTTTCTATCGTTACCAGCAGCAAGCAAGGCTGTAAATAATCACATTGATTGAATTTTAGAAGTAGAAAAACACTAAGTGATTCCTAAATCATCTGCTTCTTTATGGAATTCAAATTGATTTTCGTTTTTTTTTACTGTCGTTTATGAAAGAAACTAAATAGTATATAGTTTTTCGTATAAAATAAAAGTTCGAAAACCATATTATGATTGGAACAGTATCTATCGGATGTCAACTAACTCCAATTAGTTACCGGGTACAGTTATCTGGTTGTGAAAAGCGGAACTCATACAGAATATTAATGTTCACTCGTAAGCTCATATTTAAACGAAGTTTACTATGTAGGACATGTATTATAAGTAGTATACAACTACAATATAAAATCACTTTTCCGATTGATTTTGTTTCAAAAAAACAAAACAGATAGAATATTGCTCAAGCGTTTTTTTCTTCAAATACTACAGACTGAAAACTGATTGCCGGTGCAAGCAAAATTTTAGCATCTGTAATTGAACAGTTTCCGTTCTTAACATACGCGACTGTCTCATAAATTTTGTGCACTTATTAAATGATTATCACAAATAGATGTTATTAACTAATTGTATTTTGAATCTGCTTCATATACAATATTCATTTTATTATCTTTCATGTTTATGTGCCGGATGAGCCATAAATATGTACAATACGAACTATCTATCACAAAATTACAATTCTAAATAATTGTTGAATTTTGTTTTCGATAACACAATTTGATATCATTGAAAATTAATCAAATATTCTTATACATGTTTCCTCATAGAAATAATCTTCAACATCATCAAAATTTGTTTCATTTAAGAAACAAAAACATTTTTACAGTAAGATTATTGAAAAAAACTCTAAGTCGGTCAATAAGGAATCCCCCCCCCCCTACTGAATCGAACTGGCCGTTTAACATTATTTCTTACAACTTGCGCCTTATCAAAGTATTTTTCCTTTTTGTTTTTCAATAAGCATGAAACTGTTAACAGATGATCGGAAAGTTTATAGACAAGATGTTTGTTTACTTTTGATCCTCTAAAAAGTATTTCAAACGATTTAAAAGCAATGATTTTGTGCTCTTTTCGAATATGGATTTGAAAATTTCGTCTCAATTTTTATTAGAGAGTAATCATATTTGAAGTTCTTTTCTTTGCCTTTTGACGAAATATCTGATTTTTCGTTGTTTTTCTAAATACTTATTTTTGAAACGATACTTCGGTAAAAGTTACAGTTTGATTCAATGTAAGTCCTTATTCAAAGACGCACATTATGAGATGAAGCTCCATTTCTCTAATCGAAAACTCTTCTTGTAACTCGTCTAAAATTTCTTCTAGCAATTTCCAAATACACAAACATCTTATCCAAAAAGCTTTCGATCATCTCTAATTTTTTTTCTGAATCATGTTGTTTCATCGATTATTTTTTCATAATTTCATATACAAATAGTAAAAACTCAACAATATGTACATCTTCTTTGAAATACAAAATCAATTGTTTTTTTTCAAAATATATTTTTAACTTAAGAGTCGACGTTTTTTATTATTAATATAGAAAAAGAACTAATACAAGATAACGAAAGAATAAGTTTAATTACATATAAATATACACATGTAACATCTACTATTTGATCTATACAGATAGAAATACTCATACTAAATACGGTTTTAATTGTTCATTTTTTTGTTAGTAACCAAATTAGTTAATTTTTTATTTGGATCTAATATTGGTTCAACATCAATTAAATGTTTTGATTCATTTCCATCATTATTAATCTTCTTTTCATAAGGATTATTTTCATTATTTTCTTCATTTATACTTATATCTCGTCCAATAATACGTGGTATAAGATGATTATATGATTTTAAAGGTTGTACAGGCACTTGACTATCGATTTGAATTGGTGTTCGAGCAATAGCATCTTAATAATAATAATAAAACAAAAAAAAAAGAAGATTCGATTAAAACTTATTATAATGTTAAAATATATTCTCTTACCACTAGGAGATCGAGGATCAAATAAAAGTTGAATATTATTTTTTGGTGGTGTATTACAAATATTTTCATGATATTTCGTATTTGAATTATTTGCACCCATGTTTAAGAATGTTTATTTAAATAAAACAATGAGTATCTCGTGCTTGAAATTTTTTTTTATTGTCACTACAATCAATGAGAAAATTTTTATTCTATAAAACAAAAAAACAATAAATACAACATTATTATTATTAGTTCATTTTTTCTACCAATGAATGAAAAAACAAACGATAAAATAGAAAGAAAGATCAATCCGTTGTTGTTTATTATTTGTTTGTTTTTGTCTTTTGTCTTTTATGTTATACATTATTCTTATGATTAATTATTGAATCATACATATATTATTATATTAATGTTAAATTAACCTTACTAGATCTATTACAATAGATTAATATTTTTAGATATGACATCCAGGTTACGCTGTTTTTTTGATATCAAAATTGATGATGAAGATGGTATCGTATATACAAAAGAAATGTTTTTTATCTTAAGATTTTATTGTTATCTTTTGTTGTCTTTAGCTGGTCGTATTGTCTTTGAACTTTATAATGATATATGTCCGCGTACATGTGAAAATTTTCGATGTTTATGTACAGGTATAATAATTGTTTATTATTATTTTAAAGATTTAATTAATTAATCTATTTTAGGAGAAAAAGGTCGTGGTTTAACATTATATAAAAAATTATATTATAAAGGATGTTATTTTCATCGAGTAGTGAAAAATTTTATGATTCAATCGGGAGATTTTACTGAAGGTAATATAATTAAAGATTTATTTTATTCATTCAACACTTCTGATCATCAATTTATAATTTAATAAAAGGGAAAAGATAGAATAAAAAAGGATACTCGTTGAATTCTATTTTATCTCTTTTAGTCACCACGCATCAAAAGCGGGTGTTGAATTTATATAAATTGATATACGATTTTTTTGTGTTTATCTGGTCTTTAAATTCCAGGCAACGGCACAGGTGGTGAATCAATTTATGGTGGTACATTTAATGGTAAAGATTTTTATTTTCATTATTTGAATAAGATTTTAATAAATAAAAAAAAAATTTTTTTTGTTGTTGTAGATGAAAATTTCCAAATCAAACATGATCGACCATATCTTCTTTCGATGGCTAATCGAGGTCCGAATACAAATGGATCACAATTTTTCATGTAAGAAAATCAATAAATTTTATTTGATGTAATTCAAAATAAATTATTTTTCATATATTTTTTTAGTACAACATCTGAAGCATCACATCTCGATGGGTAATTTTTTTTTGAAAATCATATGGGTATTCAATAGGACAAGAAAAAGTTTTATTAGAAATTTTTGCAAACATTCAGATATCAGTAATAATATCAAAATTAAGAATAACACGTTTTTTTTTAGCATGGATTGTTGTATTCTATCTATTTTGAGACACAGGTTGTTCATTGTCCTTTTATTAAATCTTATGGACATGTAGCAAGAGAGTTGTACATATCGTAGAACAAGAAGTTATTGATATATGATCTTTAGTCATATGTCAACAATGTTGAAGACGATCTCGAATTAGCCTCTGTAGGATAGGATTCCGAAGACTTCGACTAGTACTCTCTGACTAACTATAATGCTTTCTAGTGAACTTCGGCTAGAGCTTTATGAAAATATGTTTCATTAATTATGATCTTCACAAAAGTATTTCTTCATATAAAAAAAAAACAAGAGACATATCATTAAACTGGATAGCTTTTGATAGAATCTGAATGTTTTTTTTTTTGTTTTTGTATTCAGTAAACATGTGGTTTTTGGTCATGTTGTATCCGGACAATCGGTAGTCGATGCAATTGAAAATATTTCAGTTGATTCCAGTAATAGTCGACCATCAAAAGATGTTGTAATATCTCATTGTGGTCAACTTGTACTTGTATCAAGTAAAATTAAACAAAGTTTTTGTTTATTTATTATTATTATGAGAAACAAAAAAATAAAAACACATCTATAATTATATTTCTTCATTTAGAAAGTCATAAAAAAAAGAAACATAAAATATCAACAGGTGATGAAAGTGGTAATGAACAAATTAGTGAAAGTAGTTCATCATCTAATGATGATGATAAAAAGGAAAAAAAATCTAAACGTAAAAAAAAAGAAAAACATCAACAAAAGAAAGAAGCAAAACGTTTAGCAAAACTTTCTATTGAACAAGAGAATAAACTTGATGAACCAACAAATAATATTATTAAAGAATCAAATGAAATATCTGGTCGTGATATAATGGGTCTTAAAACAACAATTGCTCCTGATGAAATACCTGAAATACCTGCTCATAAATTTCTTATGCGACCTACTTTAAATGATAATAATGAAACATTAAATACTCGGTAAAATAAAATTTCTTAAACATTTATTCTTTATAAAAAATTATATTTCTTTTCTTTAGTACAACTAATTATCGTGCATCAAAAAAAATTGATTCAAGTGGTCGTCCAGTTAAAGGTCGTGGTTTTATGGTATGATGATGTTTTGTTTTGTTTTGTTTTTCTTCTTTTCAATTGTTTTTTTTTTCTTTTTATTTAAAGAGATATACTGGAAAAAGTCGTTCAAGATCACGTACACCACCACATTGGCGTTTAGCTGTTGAAGATCGTAAACGTTTTACGGATATAAATGAATATCGTAAATCAAATACAAACGAAAATATTGAAAATAATCATAAACGTAAACATATTGATGATGAAAAAAATGATCATAATAGAGAAGATCGACATTCACGTCGACATGAAAAACGAAAAGATGATGATTATCATTCAAATGAATCAGTATCAAAACATAAACATCAAGAAAATTCTACAAGTCCAAATATTCATCGATCAAATAGTACTAAACATAAAGAAAATGATACATCAAATATTAATTTAAAGACTTCATCACCATCAGATCGTCATTCACCATTACCAATAAATGAACAACATGAAAAAAAAGATTTAACATCACATCGTCGTCATCAATCTCCATCAATGACAAATGAACGACATCAAACAAAAAATTCTCGATCATATCAACGACAATCATCACATCATCATCATCATCATCATTCAAAAACTCCTCCAACTTCATCTTTTCGAATTCGTTCACCATCACCAATAGTTGATCAACATGAAAAAAATGAATTTCAATCACGTCGTCGTCATTCAAAAACTCCACCACCATCACCAAAAGTTGATCAACGTCAAATAAAGGAATCTCGAATACGTCCACGTCGTTCAAAGACTCCTTCACCTTCATCTTCAAGAGTTCGTTCACCATCACCAAAAATTGATCAACGTCAAGCTAAAGATTCTCGAGTACGTCCTCGTCGTTCAAAAACACCACCATCTTCACGAGTTCGTTCACCATCACCAAAGATTGATCAACGGCAAACAAAGGAATCTCGATCACGTCCTCATCATTCACCAACTCCACCATCGCCAAAAGTTGATCAACGTCAAATTAAGAATTCCCGAACACGTCCTCGTCGTTCAAAAACTCCTTCACCTTCATCTTCACGAGTACGTTCAATATCACCAAAAGTTGATCAACATCAAACTAAAGATTCTCGATCACGTCCTCATCGTTCACCAACTCCACCACCAACATCTTCTCGAGTTCGTTCACCCTCGCCGAAGGTTGATCAACATCAAACTAAAGATTCTCGATCACGTCCTCATCGTTCACCAACTTCACCACCAAGAGTTCGTTCACCCTCGCCAAAGGTTGATCAACATCAAACTAAAGATTCTCGATCACGTCATCGTCGTTCAAAAACACCGCCACCATCATCTTCTCGTGTTCGTTCAACATCACCAGCAGTTGTTGATCAACATAAAAATAATAATTCTCAATTACAACAACAAAAAGATGTAAATGTAGCACCAATTTCATCAACTAAACGACGTAAACGTTGGGAAAATGAAGAAGAATTCAATGAACGACAATCTATAGAACAAGCAGCACAACAAGCTAGTCTTGAAGAAGAATTACGTATGATTGCACAATCAAGTGCAGTACAACTGGAACCATCAAATCAATTTGTTAACATTCCAGAAGAACCACAGATATCAACAATTGCTAGTAAATCGAAATGGGATGATGAAGATGAAATGTATGTTTTATTTCTTTTTATTTTCAATAAAATTATTATTTTTATTAATATATTTTATAGAACATCAAAGGAAAAAATTAATCCTCCAGAAATAATATCTAATATACCTGAAAAAACTATTAATAAACAACAAGATAAAACATCATCAAATAATAATCGACGAGAAAAAGAATCAAATCGTGAACATGATCGTGATCGTGATCGACATAGTCGTGAACATGATTATCATAGACGTGAACATTATACATCACAAACTAGTAGTAATCGATATCGTGGTCGGGAAGACTACAATCGTCAACATAGTGGAAATCGTCGAAGATATTCACCTCCATCATCTTATCGTGATCGTCATTATGATAGACATCGAGGTAAATTTTTCAAGTTTATAAAGAATTATTGAGTCTTTTACACATGATCATATATATACATATCTCAAAAGCTCTAATTTCTTCCATTGGAATTGTTGATCGAAAGATCTAGTATAAGTTTCATAGGTTATCTAACTTCAATATCATGATTTTCGTATCATAAAAGTTGTTGTACGATATTAAAAACAATATTACTTACGATGTTTTTAAATTAATTAGAAAATTTTTATCATAAATTCTTCTAATGTTTTTTATATAATTGAAATAAGTTATTTTTAGTATTTCTTTTTATATAACACAATAAATTTACAATGCAAAATAATCTTACTTGACATAAATAAATTATCAAAAATTTCAGCTATATTTATAAACAAAAAGAAAAACCACATTAACATATGATACAGTTTTTTTTTCTTTGTTTGTTTTTGTAATATTTCTTGTACTAAAAAAGTAACAAACTTGTTCTATTAAAACATATATTGTGAAATAAGAGAAGAAAAAAAATTATATATATAAGAACATACTTGTAACGAACTAACTATCAAAAACAACTAAGTCATATAAATAACATCCGGATGTGACCATGTCATAATGACATATATAATAAAATAAAACTTGATTAGAATACTTCATATGACAGAACACAAACAAAAAAGACATTAGGCCATTGTAAGTACATATTTAAAGAGCTCGATTTTGTGTAGGTCTGTTTGTCTACCATGACCTATGTTCTTTTCTTCTTTTTCGTATCTATTAACATGATGACGTTAATGGAATAAAAAAACATAAACACAACACTGTTTAGAAGACGTTAAAGAGGTCATATATATCACAATGACAGAAATATATGATAGACTTGCTGAGAGTAGATAAAAAAGAAAATATTAACATTCAGGAATAACTCTAGTTTTAAATGAATGTTGATGAGCTGATTAACAAGAGCATATCAAATTCTGTTATATGACGATAATACAAAAATATGAGTTTAGAGGAAAAAAAAGCATTAGTTAACAATTCACGTAAGATAATAATAATAATAATGACTGATTAGAATATGTGCACAGAAGTGTTGTGAAACAACTAGATGAATAATAAAATGTAAACCGTATAGTTTATAATCTATTCATAGTTATGATCGTATCTAGTGAAAATAATAAACAGAATCATTGTTTTCGAGCAGCAAAAAATACTAGACTACATATTATGATGCCTCGATGTTCTAATTAAGATATCAAGTTTGTTTGTTTTTTTTTTACTAACAATTTAGAAAAAATTTATTTTAAGCCAACAACTTAATTTGTGACAAACTCGTCAGTTTCTTCGAACCTCTAGTAATATTATCTACTAAGTTTTAGATAACTTTAGAGATAGACTCCTTTACCTTCAAAAATTTACAAAGATTTCTATATAATATTTCTACTCAATGAAAATTATATAAATTTGTTGATCAGACAAAAAAACTCAGCTATAGTATATATAGTGTTCGAAAAAGTACCTGTAACATTTTTGTCAATAAACATTTTATGTTAAATAGAAACTAGTTTATCTAATCAAAAAAGAATGTATCATTGAAAAAGAAAAAAAAAAAAAAGTTTATCAAATTTCATCATTATAAAAGATGACATGTAGAAGAAAAAGAAAAATAATCACTACTACATTGTTTGTCTTCTATTTGAAGACGAAAATAATTATTTTGTAAAAAAAAAAAAAAAATTGTCTCAAAAACTGACAAATTATCTCCTACATTTAGTAAGCAATTTGAGATAGTCAACGATAAAAAATTCTTATGATTTTTTCTTATCTATCATATGATATACATTCATTATTTTGACTCATCTAACATCACAATTTCGAAATAAGAAATATATGTTTGCGTTCAAATGTAATATTATTCTGTATAATAATTTTTTATCTATTCAGATTGATTGAAAAGAGCGAAGCTGTCTACATTCTGTCAAAAAATGTTTCTTTTAGTTATCAGTACAAAGAAATATATATATATATTTAGTTTATGTCTTTTATGGGTTATAGAGAAGTATGTTATTAACGATGATTTATCTACAGAGTTTTGTTTAATGTGCACCATAACTTCTTTTCTTATTAGCAAGTACAATCATGTCAAGAATATAGTTATACATTGTTTATTACTAATGAAGTATAGAAAAAGACGAATATCTATAATATTGAGAAATAATAGTCAATAAGATAACGGATTAAAATTCTATCTATAATAGAAGAGAATGTAATGATCATCTATTGTATTGTTATTTATAATAAATATTATTCTAGGTCAAGATCGTGATTATGATCGACGAAAAGATGATCGTGAACGAAGTACATTTATTTAAAAAAATTTTCTTTAAAGATTTATTTATGACTTATTATATTTTAAGATAATCGTCGTCGTAGTATTGATCGTACATCTCATTCGGATATGTCAACTCGACATAAATTAAAACGAGAATCATCTAGTTCAAGTACATCATCTTCATCATCGTCATCGTCCTCTTCATCATCAAATAGTTCATCTGGATCGTATGTTTGATTTTTCTTTTTTTTTTATTATTATTTTATATTTCATTATGCAATAAAATGTTTTTATTTAGAAATAATGAACGTCGTCGAACTTCACCTGTTCAAACAATGGAACAAAAAAAAAATAAAGATATATCTTTATCTTCTGTATAATATCTTGTTATCTAACATCATTTCCCTAGTCTATTTCTTGTTTGTTTGTTTGTTTGTTTGTTTGTGTCAAAAACTATCAATATGTCTTGATTTCTTTTTTTTTCAGATTTTTATATGAAAAAAATATTTTCTTCATGATTG
>CAJNOP010000252.1:222847-266560 GCA_905250075.1 Rotaria sp. Silwood1
TCAAAAAGTATGAAAAGTACTTAAAAAGGTTCACTTATAAGTACTTTGTCCTGCTTAAAACCTACTATTGAAAGTACTTAATAGTCACTTTTTTGGGTAAAAATTTTTACATGGGTGATATTTCAAGTTTTTCTCTCCGACTTTTTAAAAGTATGAGCGATGCATACTCCTTCATCAATGGTGAAAAAAAAACAATCATTTGTAATAGAATGAAAGAAAAAAACATTGCGTCATGGTCAATTTTCTTTCGTATTCTGTGTAAGATTCTACCACTGTTGTAAAATACCCTGTTTTTTTCTTCTTCATTTCTATCGTTATACATACGCCCTGTTACTCTCTTGCTGGAGCTCTTCAAATTTCTCAACGGTATTGATCGTCTTCGTTCATTTTCGACCTATTGATTCAATTTTCGATCTACATCTAAATGTGACTTCGATTTAGCACTTCAACAACATTTACTATTGACCATCGTTGGAGTTATTCCACTTTACCTTTCTGATCACGGCGGAACTACAAATCTCGTTAATGATTCTCTTATTTCTACAGTTCCACTCTCCATCCATTCACTGATTTACAACCACTGACACTTTTCCACATCGATTTTATTGAGAAAAACAACACAATCTTGAATGAAGCTTCGTATCTAAGTCAATCCATCTGTCTTTGATCAAATGTTGCACTCGGCGTACCAACGATCTGCCATCTACCTATGCTCAAGTATTGTGATCTGGGCTGTGGCATCGTACATCAATCCACATTCTCGAAATCGATAACCATCTCATGATCAATCGACTTTTTTTCGATACTAATTTTCCAATTTGACAACAAAGATTTCTCGAATCTATTCAAACACACACTTCGACTTCGTCATCTTTATGCGATTCTTTTCTCTGATCTCAGTAATGATGTCTCTATTTGAAAATGCATTGAATTTAAGTCATTTAACAGTTGATCCATCGGATGCTGTCTTGAAGAGTGACAATAAGAGAAAGAAATTTCAATACTAAGAAAAAAATTATATAAAAAAAGACAACATGATATTATTTTTATAGGATATTTCCGTACTTAATCAACCACCAAAAATTCAAAAGTACTCAGAAAACTTTTCATTTTAACGGACCTTGTAGAGTTTTTTTGCTGATCATTTTAATAAAAAAATATTTTGGATGTTATTGAGAAATAACCATATTATCGTCAAAATATTAAACAATGTCAAATACCGGAAGACTCAAAATATTTTCAACATAGTTTGTTTTGCGAATATCTCCACAGAGATAAACAATAAATCTTTTTCTTTTTTTACAATAAACAAATTCCTATCGCAAAACAAAAGAGTTAAAAAAAGTCTTCCAAACATTTTTATTAGTATTCTGTCTATTTTTTATGTGATTTCTTTCTTAGCACTGAAATTTGTTTTGCTGATTATATTTTATATTCAAGGATTTTTCAAATTGAATAGATGCATATAACAAAAACGTTGTGCAAAACTCTTGACCTACACTGTCATTATGCGTATAGCAGTTCGCCATGTCTATGAACTTCTTTGATAACACCGTTTTTCTTTTGATTACGATTTACTCGTCCATTTTCTCCCTATTAAACATCAATATATATCAGACGCAATATACTCAAACTGTAGCATTTATTTGTTTTATGTTGAACACAAGAGTTTATGTGAATTTCACATTTTAGACTCATTATAAGCTACACCTATAAGTTTTTCTGATAATTTTATTGACACAACAGACGATAGAGACAGTGATCAATGTCCAGCATCCGATGATGGTGATGGTTGTTCATTCACTAATCCTCTATATGCAAGTGAACGTATTCGTGGCAAACTTCGTCTTATTCTAACAATAATTATAACGGTAATACTAACAACACCGAATATAACAAATGCAATAGATATTCCATGAACAATTGGAAAATAGCGTAAAACTTTTTTATGCAATTCATTTGCTATCTTTTGATCGATTGTTCCTGATTGATTTAACCATAAAGCAGGTAATATAAGATCATGTAAGTTTTTAAGATCATCAAATAGTGGATCATATTGTATAAGAATATTAAGTTGAAGACGCTTTTGTGCATTTAATACGTATCCGGTAAATGGTTCAATCTCTAATACAGTTCGATGAATATCGGCGTTAGGCATTAATCCATTTATACGTGATTTATATCTTTCAGCAGCATAGAGAAAATGTGGTAAAGAGATAATTATAGGTGCATCTTGTTTACATTTACTAACATCGAGTACACCTGAATCAAGTGTGCCAAAACCAACATTATCCGGGTTGATAGTACCATTGTAAAAGACTTCGGCTGGTATTGAAAAACTTTCGGTTTCTATATTGAGTACCGATGAATGATATTCAAATGTAATATAGATTGAACGACAAATTTCGGTGGAATATAGATAGAGACGTTTATTCACAGATGTTAGTGGTGGAAACCAATTACCATCTGTACCATTGATTTGATTACATGATGGCGTATGCCAGTAAGGTAGAACTGAGATACCTGTAATAATGACGAGAGTATCAAACTAGATTTCCTACTCGATTCGATAAACTGTATATCAGAGTGCAAGTTCGATTTTCAGTCCAATCAATGCAGAATATTTTCAAAACTATTGACAAATAGTTACCGAGTGTGAGTGTGGGTTTGAGTTTGAAAGAATTAAAACTTCACAACCACACCTATACTCTATACCTACGAATAAAAGTGTGCTATTTATTCCATACTAAATCCCTTATGATCTTCTAACTTCCCAAGGACACCCATAAAAACTGAGGATTTATTCAAATTTTAAATCAAATGAATCAACGTCATGAATCATCCTTATTCTTATAGCAGCACTCTCCTTTATTTGTATACGATTGGAGTTCAAATACTGCATCTTACCATTCCATTTATCGATATAGTTCAATCGATTGATATCATCTTCGCCTAGATAGAATTTTGTTTATCATATAATCATCTTATATTTCTCTTGACATATCTTACCTGTAAAGACTGTAAAAATTCCATTGTCGGTATTGTTCTGTCTGTAGAAATATCCAAAGTGATCATCGGGTACAAATTGTCCAACAATAGGCAAACGTTTGGCTGCTTTTAATAAAGGATCTTCATAACCCCAGATCCATTCACGAGCTGTATGTGTAACAAATAATGATTCATTGAATACTTTTGCAATAAGATTAATCAATTCGTGAGTAATGTTCGACAAATTATGAGAAAGTGCAAGAAGTGATATAATAGACGTATTCATCATTTTTATCGGCAATTCTTCATCATTCGATGACATATTTCGTTGAAATGTATATGATACGGGTTGATGATAGCTGACTGTATGATTTAGATTGAAATGGACATCTATTTTGACTCGTCTTTTCAAATAGGTAAATGGACCATGTTGAATAAACATAGGTTTAAGACCTTGTTGAACAACTTCGTCTACATTGACACATTCCCATAGCCAAAATTGTACATAGATAGGCACTGGTGATGAAATCCATGAATCGAGTTGATCGGAGTCAGTACTCAGTGGTAATTGTTTGTTAATTTGAGCTTTAAGGAGCTCTGTACCAAAAACAATACCTACACTGATAAAAATATCCGGGGAATGATCTACCCCTGCACTTAAAAACTTCGCCTATAAACTCTTCGAGGGTTTATTCCTATGTGATGAACCCTTTAAACGTTTATCAGTCGAACCGTTTATGAGATTATGGGTTTATGAACACACAATGGGTTTATGAAGGTTACATAAGGGTTTCTTATTCTACGATTTTAAGGTGAGCGTATGTTGTTCAACTGATGAGAGTAGATCATTGTCCACCTTCAGGGTAAGGGTATTTAATTATTCGGTTTTGGATTTATTATTCTACTTTCTCGTTTGAAGGGAATATTACTCTGCCTTTCTAGGTAGAGTATGCTACACTTCCCAGAAACAGTTCATTATTCTACGCCTTAGGATAGATCCTTCCACTGTTTCGTTGAAAGGGTTTATTATTCTACGTTTAGAGATTTATTTTTTCACTACTTCGTTGAAACGGTTTATTACTCTACCGAAAGCGGTAGATTGTTCCACCCCTTCGCAATAAATGGTTTATGATTCTACGTTTAGAGGTTGATTCTTTCACTATTTCGTTGAAACGATTTATTACTGTACGAAAAGCGGTAGATTGTTCTACCCCTTCGCAATAAATGGTTGATGATTCTACGTTTAGAAGTTGATTTTTTCAGAATTTTTTAAAAACGGTTTATGATTCTGCGGTGAGAGGTTTGTTCTTCCAACATTTGGTTGAAAGAGTTTATTATTCTACGGTAGTATAAATAGTTTGTTTCATCTGATCCTTAAAAATGATTTATTATTTTTAATTCAATAATGATTATGTTTCAGTTAGCATAACAAATTTGATTGATACATAGTTGTCAGTAAAATTGGGAACGATAATTATAACACTAGCTATCAGCGTCTGTTAGAGCTTCGCTAAATATAATGGTAATATGAAGTAACTGAAACACATCTTTTTTATCTGGAATTGTATTTGAAATTATTGATTATCGATTTTCTGTGATAATTCTAAATGTTACGAATAGGTATCACCATTTATCGGAATTTTCCGTGCTTACATGAAGCAGTAAGTTAAACTAGACTATTTGATCGAAGATAAGAATTTACTGATATTACTTCCTGTGAAGTTCTATGCAGTGCTTCTAGTAATGGATGTACACCATTGTGACAAAGTGTCCACGAATCTTGCCACTATTAGTTGCTACTCTGTTTTGCTCCGCATTCCAAAAAACAAATGGTCAACTTTACCCTTGCTGAAGAAAATTGACATTTCATTTTTCTATTTTTCAGATATTTGTAATCCTTAGTTTTGTTATCATTTCATCTGTGTTCTAACTCTAACATCTTCTGAATAAAAGTTCTATTGATTTTAACGTTCGATCTATATCCATTTTATCGAGCAATAGTCTAATTGAATGTTTTTGACATCCTTTTTTGTCTTCCTTTTACATTCATGGTTTTCAAGCAGTTTTTAGCATTTTACTTCTTTATATTTATGTGATTATAATTATTAAATAAGTGAAGAAGCATAGGTTTAGTATACCTGAATTTTATTAAGACTATTCGTTTTGAATCGCGAACACAATTGTGAGCAACATTAGCAACGATTTGTTTCTTTGCGATATTTTTCACTTCTCCATTCTCTATTCCGATCCTTAAGTCTGCTCATGTTGTGTTTATAATCTTTTTCTTCAATTAGTCGTCTAATTTAATCCTAAACAACTTCTGAGTAATATTCGGAAGGATTGGTTTCTTGTCAATCTATGTCAGTTTTGTATTAACCATCTACTTCCATTAATCTCATGGGTTTTTATTCATTTGTTCCCTCTAAGAGTTATGTGAATTCACCAGCATTAGGTATTGCATCGTATAGTACACAAGTTACTTCTCTGCGTTGCTTTTGTTTGGATCAATTTTTATATTTCATATCGATCACTGGTTCAGCGATATGGTTTATTAGTTTTTGTTATTATTCTTCATCTTTGTCTTATACAAATCCATCAGTATGATCTATTAAAGCTTATAGTGGATGATTAATTTTCTGATTTATTCATTTCTAATGAGTTATATGAGTGGATCCGCATGATCCTTTGAGCAGCTTAGAACCCATCTTTTAGGCTAAAATTTCATTTAAACTGCTAAAAATAAATACTTTCATCAGATTCGCGTGCCTTTTTTCGAAGTGATTTTGTGAATAGGTGCATTTAGCATAGTTAGTCGTAATAACGCTTGTGCTTGATTCGAGAGCTATTGTTTCATTCAGTTCCCGCTTAGTTTTGTTTTTTTTTCATGGTATTTTAGAATATTGACCTGCTTTATTTGGAGCTCGTAGGTTTGTTGTTCGTGATCGGTAGTTTCAGTATGCAATCCCTCCCGTTGGTTGCTTTAGATGTGGTTTTTAGTTGTACAGATGGTGCCAGTTTGTCAAAAGCTATTCTTTATGTCAGACGTCTGGTTTTCCCTTATTTTTTAAAGCCCTTGTTTTCAACTGTTCCTCGTTAATGAGTGACCAATTTCAGTTCGACTCTTAAAAAAATACTGGCTTCCTTAAAAACTGAAGCAGTCTCGGAGACCAATTCAGAAAACTTTTTCATTTTGCGAGAGCGTTTCCGATTTTGCCTTATCGGTGTCCAAGGCCTCGGAAACTGTTAGATTTCCTACAGTATTGATCCAAACACTGAAGATATTTTAGAATACCTTTTTCCTCCTCTTAGAAACCGAACGCCATTCGAGAAAATGGCTGGTGTTGTAAGAAAGTGATTTTGTCGAAAAATGTGCTTGGTATCCGAAATGGTATGGGAGAATGCGTTTTCCTTTTCCGAAATAATGAGGATGATGGTGCAAGTTTTGAAACATTTATAGTTTAGGAAAAGAATCGTAGCAAACAAGAGTTAGTTTTCGAATTCCTGTTTAATATGCGAAAAGGTTTCCGATAGTAGAAAAAAAAAATTTAGCGTTTCACGTGGAGATTTTCCCTGAAAATTAGATTCAGTTATGAAAATTCGAACATTGGTCCTAAGACCATTATCCTCGATCTCCTTTTTTGATGACTATTAAAGACTCCATTTAGTTTAAAAATACTTCTTCATCGCATCTAACTTTATTTATTTTCATGCCATTCTTTTTGTCCATCATTTATCTTACGATCTCAGTCTGTTTAAAACTATTAGAATGACCCTATTTCTTATTCAATTTTTTCAAGTGAATCTTGATTCTGAATATGTCACAGTCAAACAAGTTGAAGTTGACGAATAGATATTACAACAAATAATCTTAAAATCACCTTCTATTTTTGTATACTTTGACTAGATGGCTAAAAAAGCACAAATTAATATGACGGTTTTAATTATTAAAAGTTTTCATAATTAAATATACATAATGAGCGACTCGTCAGACATTCATCAATTAACCTCTATTATTGCTGGCAATTCATGGGACCAAAGATATCAAAAAATATGAGAAACATGAGGACGAGTAAACATTTGTCAACATTACTTTCATTCAGGTGACATCAAAATGATGTATGCATTGTTATCGAATCAATCCTTCGCTTGGATTCTTCCACTCACATATTTAAACTAAAACAGTGAATGTGAGTATCATCCTCAGTTTCGGTCAATCGAATACTAATTCAGTTTAACTAGTTTAGAACACTCAACTTTAATCTCACGGGTGGGTTTATATGATAATCAACTATCCATATATTATTTCTCTCTTGTTTCTTTGTTTTAAATAATTCAGGTTCAATATTCAATAGTGAGCTTAAATTATTTGCACCAATCGTTGTGGCTTTTTTCTTTTTGTTCTGGCCAGTTCAACTTAATTGTTCAAAGTAAGATTCAATACTAATTATCTCTGAACAGATTTATTACTTCATAGTTTACATAGTTGATGTATTTCGCCTACTCTCTGAAAAAAATTCGTTTCCTAGAAAACCAACATGGCTTCATGAACTCATTCAAAAGCTCTTTTAGGTTCGCGAGAGGGTTTCAGGGCGTTTCAAAGATCATCCGTAATACTCCTTAGGTTTCCGATGTTTGGGAAACCAAAAGATTCCTGAAAATACTGATTTGAACGGACTTCAAGTATTGTTGAATACATTTTTCTTCGTATCGAGAAACTAACACTATGTTCGAAAACCCGTTCGGTATTGTGAGAAACTAATTTTGCCGGAAAAACTGAGTTTGTATTTAAAATGGTACACGAAGCTACTTTTCTGGTTTCCATAGTTTTTAGTCAGAAACTAAAATTGCTTTAGAACATTTTGAATTTCAAAAGCTTTAATGGGAAATCAAAGTTAGTTGTCAAAGTCCTGTGTAAAATTCTACAGTATATTCGAACTGGAACAATTGGTTTTGTATATTTTATAAAAACATGTTGATCAGATGAGGAACATTTTTCGAACAACACCTTCGACGCTGAAAATTTTATTTTTGATCTTTGCTCTCGATCAGTCGTAGAGATTATTAGTTCAATAAAAGCTAGTAATATATTCCCTATAATTTACTTAATTACATAGTGTTATTTCTATGTATCATTTCCCCTCGAAATCAGCAATCATTCCAATCTTCTGAAGTCATCTTGTGTTAACTTTACATTTTCTGACTATTCTGATTAACGAATATATGAGAGGCAGCGTAATGATCATTATTAGTGTCGAAATCATATTTGATTCATGCACAGTTATATTAAATTGGAATCAAGCAACGTCTTCAATCGTACCGTTAAGCATACCTACGATTTCTCATAACGGATTGTGTCTTTTCCTTGTATTAAAATATCCCAATAATCGAGAGAAAAGTAATTGTCATTTCACCAATTCAGAAAAACTAAGCATTAATTTGCTTTCTTTTTAGATCAATGGAAATCCAATCGTCAATGTAAGCGTTCCATTTCTATATGATAAAACTAATCTTATCTTCTTTAGGTATTTAGTTAGTGTTTCAATCAATGGACAAAGTAAGTCATATTTACTTAAATAAAAATTAATTGACTGCTTTCTTTTCTATTTAGATCCACTCAAATCGAATCGTTCAAGTAAGTTTTCTTCATTTAAATGGCAACCGATCTTATTTTTTGTTCTTTTTAGTTTATGCTTCAATTAATCTATAATGTGAGTCACAATTCTATAAAGGAAAATTAATTGTTTGTCTTATTTCCTTTCAGATCAAGCGATATCGAGTCGTGTGTGTAAGTTTATCCCTGTATATGAAAACTAATATTTTCTTTTGTTTCTTTTTTAGCTACTGTTTCAATCAATGAGCAACTTAAGTTACACATCAAATACAAAAACTAGTCGTTGGTTTTCTTTCCATTTGTATCTATGGAAATCGAATCGTGTATGAACGTTAACTTCCTTTACATGACAAATAAATGTAAACCCCTCTGCAGAATAGAAGCCCACCCCGTAGGTTAAAAGTCTCCGTTGAAAATCGAGGTTTACTTTATGAAAAATAAACTAAAACCGATGAAAAATGAAAGAATCAACATTTCTCTATCAAATAACGCAAAAACTGGCACCGGAGCATGTTTTGTTACAAAGTTACAGCTTGCGGAACAGAGGCACCCACCCTGGGCTTCTATTCTGCAGGGGGGTTTACTCGTTCGTTTTCTTTTAAGTATTATTTCTATCAATCGACAAGGTAAGTCGTATTTCAATGAAGAAAAACTAATCGCTTGTCTTATTTCCTTTAAGATCAAACGAAATTGAGTCGTGTATGTAAGTTAAGTTCCGTTACATGAAAAGTAAATGTATGCATTGGTTTACTTTTAGGTATCTTTTCTATCAATGGACAAGGTAAGTCGCAGTTCCACAAAGAAAAACTAATCAGTTGTTGTCTTTCTTTATAGATCGAAGCACATCGAATCATCCATGTAAGTTATGTTTCCATGGATGTTAACTCGTATTGTCTTTTGTTTCTTTTAGGTATTATTTCTATCGTTGAACAAGGTGAGTGACATTTACATAAAGAAAAACTAATCATTTGTTTTCTTTATTTTTAGATCAAAGGAAATCGAAGTGTCTGTGTAAGTTTTTTTCCTGTATATGAGTACAATTGTTTTCTTTTGATTTTTTTTAGATACTGTTTCAATCGATGGACATTGTGAGTCTCATTTCTATTGAGAATAGTTAATCGGCAAGTTTCTTTCTTTATACATCAAAGTGCATGGGATCTTGTATGTGATTTTTATCGCTATTTCTATGATAACTAATATTTTCTTATGTTTGCTTTTAGATATGATAATGATCAATGGATAGAAAGGTAGCGTGAATCCTGTAGTGACTTTCAAAGAATGCGTTTGTTTGTATTGAAATACGCGTTGGTAGGTAGAGGTTGGGGGGAATTCTTGCATGTATCCGATTTTAGAACATTCGACTTCAATCTTACGGGTAAGTTAAAACACGAATCGAGTATTAATGTATTTTTTCTTTTCTCGTTTCTTTCCTTTACGTACTTTATGCAGAATGTTGAATAGGGAGTTTAATTCGTTAATCCACTTATTGCAACATTTGTTTCTCTTGGTCTAGACAGTTGAACGTTACTGTTTAAATTGATTTGGAACACTAATTGTCTCGGAATAGTTTATTGTTGTTTCACTATATGTATGTCGTCTGTGTGTTGAGAGAGAGTTCTATATTGAGTGATTGTGTGTCTGAAACTAAGTTCAGTTTATGAGTTCGGCTTATTCAACTTTAATTTTGTGAGTGAGTTTTAATACTAATCGTGTATTAATGGTATTTCTTCTGCTTTTTTAGATGATTTATGTTGGATATCAAAAAGTTAGTTGAAATGCTTCAAACTAATGATGGTAGTGTTTTTTGCTTTTAATGAAGATGATTGAAAGTATTTAGTAAAAGTGATTTGATATGCTAATCCTTTTTGACTATATGTTTCCTTCTTTTGTTTAGGTGTTTCGCCCACAAAGGTGAAAGCAAGTATCAGTGCTGAATCCAAAATTGTATGGCCTCTTTCTGTTTTGTTTTGTTTTTGGAATATAAGTAAATGCGTCCAAGTAAGTTCACAATGTGAATGCATCTCACTATAATAATCTTTCTAGTTTGTATTTCAGAAATTGGAGTTTTTGGTATTGGAAGTGATACGGAAGCTCAATAGGTATGGTTATGTCTAATTTAGATTCGAGGGGGTGACTTCCACGGTAAAGATATTGGATTAAAGTGACAGAAGTGAATTTTAACTTCGCTCAATAGGTAATATGAATATGAATCTCAGAGATGACAATTTTCAGGGTAAATAAAAGGTCGTGGGGCTGGTTAGATAGACTGAATAGGAGGGATCAGAGTGGATAGGGCGCGAACATTTAATCCATTTTGAAGGTCGGTTTTCAAAGTCACACTAGTGGCAGTCTATTTATATTTCCGACGTTATGGGAAACCTCGAGGATTTCTGTGGAATGCCGGTTTTTAAGAAAATAGTTGATAGACATGAGCAAAACTCTGCACTACCCTCCGATGAACCTTTGTGGAGTTGAGGAAAGCGACCAACCCTCTGAACTATCCTTTGACCAACCTTTGTGGAGTTGATTGAACTAATAAACGCTTTCAAATAGCTTTAGTGAATGTATCTCGTCTTCCTATACACCTTCATAGACGAATATTTCTGTTGAAATGAATTGGTTTAGAAATTTCATCTACCCTTGGTAAGGGTTTATGAAAATGCAACGTATGATATACCCTTTTTGAGTTTTTCAGTCGTATAAACCCTTTGATAAACTTTTCTACTGTGGGTATTATAGCTTGATAAACTGTTTTATTTAGTGATTTAATGGGTAGATAAAAGGGTTTATCACATCCTGATAAACGGTCGAAAAGGGTATATCATACGTTGCATTTCGATATACCCTTTAAGAGATTATCATTCGGCGCTTTTTTTTATCAGTGTACTTGATGACATGGACAGGTAAGAACATAAATAATATTTCTTGTGGTACATGTCGCTGGACAATTGAGAATAGATCGATATCCAGTGATAAAAGTATATTGTTGATGTGATCCAAATTGTACGATTGGTTGATGTTGACGATATATCAATTTGTAAGATGGATAACATAAACAACATGATAGTTGATTCCATCGTGTCATTCCATATCGAGCTTGTGCTTTACTGAGACAAAATAAACTTTTCTCATTGGCTATTCTAGGTTGGGCTCCTCGATAGGAACAAGTCTTCATTAAGAAGAGATCAACATCCATTTGTAGGAAAAATTCCAATGCCAAAGAATATTCATCTTCGTGAAAACATTCTTGATCGGGTCGTGTCAGGAAACGATGAATTCGATTTGCCGCTGACAATTGAGCTAATTGCTTAAGTCGTTTATAATTAAATTCTAAAATATCTTTGTTGATATTTCATAAACGACTCAAAGAAAAGATTTGTCTCTCATGATCGTTGATCGGTCTCATTGACGTTGGTTGATGATATCCATATTGACATCTTCGTTCTAATTCTACTTGATTGAGACGATGTACTATATTTTACAAGTAACACACCAACAGGAGTGTGAGTGTGGGTGTGGGCAAACATAAGACTCACATCCACACTCCACACCCATCCACACCCACACATCCACACCCACACATCCACACCCACACATCCACACCCACACATCCACACCCACTTCCCTTAATCCGATTTTTTTATTCCTTTTTTGTGCAGAGTGTCCTGATGAGTGTATATTCTTTAAATAAATAACATGAAACGCGTCGGCAAAACCAAAACTCTGCATTTATTTCAAATTTTCTCAAAGCAACATACAGAAAATCATTCAATTCTGACATAAAATTGATTGCTGAAAAGTAAGAGTTGAGAGTAGCAGATTAGTTTGTCTTTTCTTCAGAAGAGAGATTGATCTGTTTTTCAATTGAAGCACGAAAATGGTGAATATCGGTTTTCGCGGAATAAAGTTGAAAAAAGTGATCAGGAGTGATCCCTTATTCAAACCCGATATGAATAAATCAATTCTAACGTGGGCCGCAAAATGGCCTTATCCGCCCTCTTCCTTTAACAAGTGCTCTTTTTCTCATAATCTTTAATTTTTTTTTTGTGCAATTTATATTAGATTTTAATAAAAACATATGCAAAGATTCACAAAACCCTCACTCATAGAGTTAAAATACGCATATCATTTAGTTTGATATCAGCATGGTAGAATACTCGTATATTTACTGTTAGAAAATTTTGGATGTTTTATGATCATCATACATGTTTCAATGAAAGAATCGAAGTAAAAACAATACCTTTCATCACCTATTGCAAATCATTGACATATTTTCAAAAATGGTCACAACGTTTTATTTCAATATTTACCGCACTTTACTTTTAGTTCGCATCAGATAGTCGATTCAAAACATACACTCTACATGTCTTAGACGATGATCCTATAAGAATAAACTTTCTGGAAAATAGATTCAAGCAGGTCAAGCCTCGAGATCTATCTAATAGGCGCTAACGATCAGGAGTCTTTAGGCTTGTGAACCGACTTTACTTGAATTATTGTAAAATTTGATCAGATTTCTTTTATAACGACCTGCTTTTATGTAAATAAAGTGTCGGCAATCCAAATTTCACGTAAAAAACTTTTCTTCCCGTTTCCTTTTACATCATCTGATAAAGGGTGAGCTGCTACACGACTTTATCAAAATGTACAACATTTTCTAATTTATTCTATTTTTCTGTTTCTGAAAATAATTTTTTAAGATTCAGCATAAAAAAAACTGAGGACAGACAAGTTGTTAAATAGACTATAGACTCAAAACTCTATTGATGGTGCGCTTCGAATGCACCATGTAGAGGTCGATTTTGTAAACCTATCTATTTTTTCTGCGTAAGCGATGAAGTGAAATATTATATCTTATTCGACTATAAATCATTTTTTTCTTTCCTTTTCTATGTTGAAAAAAATCGTCTTTTTTAGTACCATAACCATATTAGGCAGTATTCAACAGGTTTTCGGATTCACACAAGATTTTTTAGTCAAAAACAAAACACAGATTCCGTATCAGCAGAAAAAACCTGAGTGAAACGAAGTATCCATCAAGTTAATTGGAATTTTTTCATCTTCCTCTTTTTTTTAGGTATTCTGACTTACGTAGGAAAACTAGATAGGTTTACAAAATTGGCCTATATCTGGTGCATTCGACGCAGTTTTGATTTTCAGAAGCAGAAAATACTGCACATTTTGAAAAGGTTGTGTTTCTCTCATGGTGATCTGTAGCTCGCGCTCTATCAGATGATATAAAACAACGCGAAAAACAATTATTATTGAAATATCGATTTGGCTGCATCTTACAAGAAACACATATGATGGCGAAAATTTTAGTTGAAGTATGATCAAATAGAGTATTATTTTTTGAAGAAAGTTTTATAAGGAATTGAAATACCTCCACCAGTACTTATGGAAGACATGGGTGAAATCGACTTTTTTTGGAATGGGAATTAGTAGATTTGAGTTTTTTTTGTTTCGGAATCCTCCATGTCTACCTTTTGGCCTGCCTCAAGTATTTTTTATCTTTAAAGATGATCATATTAAATTCTTTCGTTCTCATCATTTTGTTCTGGTGCACGAACTGCATAGCAGAAGTAAGATCATTAATAAATACATCAATCATTTTTTATTCTACATTAAAAACCTTGTAGGATGAGCATTGTATTTGGTATGGAGAATGTGGTCTAAATGCGATGGGTAGAGTGACGAATTGTTATTACAATGGTACAGCATTACAATTGACTAATAAAGAAGCATTAAAGACTATAAAGTCAATGTGTAGCATGTTTTACAATGGTAAATAGATTTGATTCAATATAAAAATTAAAGTTATATTCACGAGAGATCTTTATTGTTGACATCTAATGCTACTGAATTTATAGGATATCTCAAAGCTTCGGGTTTATTGAATTCCTATTTGATCTAAGTCTCCTTTTTATATGATGAAAAAAGAAACAGAAAGATAAATATATCTTGATTCGTTATTCTAAACTAATGATTTCAGGTCCGGATACTTATACATGTTGCGCACCTGATCAGATTCGTCGCCTAAGTAACCACCTTGGAATAATCAAACTGTTGTATGGTGATTGTCCATCTTGCTTCTACAATTTTCGATCGTTATTCTGCTCTATGACATGTCATCCACAGCAGAGTCATTTCATAACTGTAAGAGAATTTGGTAATAGTACATTATATCCAGGCAAACAGACCGTCGAGTCAATTACAAATGTACTTGCCGATGATTTCGCTCAGCGTATACTTGATTCATGTCGGTGAGTGATAAAATCGAGATGAAATATTGATTATTCATTGTTTTTTTGCTCTTGTCAGAGATGTTCTTTATCCGGACGGTGATCAACATTCGTTGGATACTATGTGTGGTCGCCCTTATGATCGGTGTACAAAAGAATCATTGTTTAATTATTTAGGTCTCGACAATCCTTTACAACCTTTTCCAATATATTTCAATTTAACAAATAATACTTGTCAAAATAATTATTACAACCAATCAACATTTCAATGTAACGAACCGGTTCATACTCAATATGAAAATCAACCCATGTGTGATCATTCAGTCAGTTATTGACAATGATAGAAGAAGAAGAACATTTTTTTGTATTGTAGGATTGTCCGAAAGCACCACCTAAACCATCTCCATCTGATGTACCGGGCAAATATTCAAAGTAAGTAGATGAGAATCGGTTAAAATTCTATCAAATCCATTTTTTCAGCATATCGATTCGTACGACAGAATTAATCATCGTACCTGATAATCAAACATTTCAAACTCACTATTATCTATCTCCACCTGGTCCACTCTCTGAGATTGTGGTTGGACCGGCACTTGACCTAAATTTTCTAACACAAGTGCTCGATTTGCAAACAAATATTCTCAATCTTGAAGGTTATCTGCCACCAGATAATATTTCTGTCCGTTTGACCGATATCTGTTTGAAACCAAGCAATACCAATTGTGCAGTTTTTTCTGTTCTTCAATATTTTCAAAATTCACGCGACAATCTTAACAAAAGCATAGGTGATAATTTCTTTCTATATGCCGATTATATCACACATATATTTCAATGCTCAAAAAAAAAACCCTCTCTTAATGATGCATTACTAAATATTTCGTGTTTTTCTGATTTTGGTGGCATAATTCATCCAACTGTAGCATTTTCGAATTATCCGAATACGAAACATACTATCGAAGCTAAAGGTTTAGTTATTACTATTATCATCGAGAATTCAAATAAACCTGAAAAAATTCAAAAAGGTAAGTTATTATTTAATTTGTCAGAATTTGACGTTCATTTAAATGATCTAGCTGAAGCATGGGAAAAAGCCTTTATAAATTACATGCAAAATTTCACTGCTATTCAAGACTCGTTACGTGCTGAAAATCGTTTGAATGAATTGGCAAATTATACTGTATACTACAGTAATGAACAGTCTATTAAAAATGAACTTAATACTATGCTTTGGTCAAACAATCAATCAAATATCAAATGATTCCTTCTTTTTTAATGATTAACAAACACAGGCAACTCTTGTTCCTCTTTTCACCTTATAATTAATAAAAACAGAAATTATCAATGATTGATACTTACCTTAAAATTCCAATCAAATAATTTTGTATTTGAAAAGAAGTTTCTGTAATAAATATTAACAAAATCTAATTGAGCACCATTAATATCAATTAGTTGAAGTATGTGTTTGATAGAAAATTTAAAATCGGAAGAATCATTTTATTTTCGGATCGATTTAATGCATTTCAACGATTTAAGGGAAACTGAATTACGCTTCAGATCTTTAGATAGGATTCATAATAAGCATAATGGATCTAATCTACACTTTTGGAAATTAATTTCCAACAAGTATTTTCACATTGTCATACCCAACGGTGTGGGTGTAGGTGTAGGTGTGGGTGTTTCTTTTCTCATTAATTACATACACCCACACCCACACCCACACCCTTTTTCATAACTTGTTTTAATCTTGTTCTACTTTTTAGCAGTGGTTGCTCGTCACGCCTCTACCTGATCGAAGACACAACTGAAATACAGAAAGGTGAGGTCAAAAAGTTTCTCATTCGCTTGTTCGGTGGAAATGCATGGGGAAAAGATGATGAGAAAATATTCCTTGTTCAGAATCGGGCGACGTAGTTTTTAATTCATTACAAGTATGGCGAGTTAGGCTATGGGCCGAAAATGTATGGTTCGTTTGATGGTGGTCGAGTTGAAGAGTACATACCGAGTAGACGAATGGGAGGCGTCGATTTTTTTGACAAGAAATTGCAACAACAGATTGCACATAAACTCGCACTTTTTCACCACATGCTAATTCCAATGACGAACAACCGTCTCGAATGGGTCAACGTTGCAAAAGAGCGTTTTGAGAAGTTCGACACTGATGCCTCGCGTGTTTACCATAGGGAAATGGCTCGAAAAGGCAACTTCAGCGATATTGAAAAGTTACTGAGATGGCCATGGCGTGAAATAGATGCCTGGTTACATAAAACGCGCTCGCTAATCCACTCACCGGACGTATTGTGTACCAACGACAGAAACGCCGCCAACACACTTGTTCGCGAGCAGCCCGATCAACTGGGCGAATACATCACGCTAATTAATTTCGAAGCTGTCTCGCTCAATGAGCGTGGAAAAGATATCGGGATGCACTTTTGGTGTTACATGTTTGACGTGACCTCGTCTACGTTCTTGTCTGAATGCGATTATCTATCGGAAGAAATACTCTCGGACTTCATTAGCATGTATCTAAAGGAGAGCTAAAAACTTATTACCGACCGAGAATGGGATTCTGAAGATTTAGATTCAGTTGAACATGTTTTGAATGAGGCAGAATTTTTCGCAACAGTTGGAGCCTATTACATGGCCAGCTTTGCATTTGAACCATCGTTTCGTCCGTCAACTAATCCATTTGTCACGCCCGATGGTATGATAAGAGGGTATAATGTTGCAAGCCACTCTATTAAGTTCATCGAGGAGCGTACTAAAGTTTTTGAGGAAAGATTTGCATATCTGTTTGGTGACGAATTAACGAAATAAAATTGAATGCAAACAAAGCTTTGTGTGTTTGTGAGTTGACAATGTATCTTTGAAGATATCTTTATGCAAACTTTGATATAAAAATGTCAGCTAAACAACCCGCCTGATCTTAAACTGCGTTTAATTAGTTGTAACCAACATATTGAAAATCACGTTGTAATTCAATGGAAAAACTTGACATTGACAAAACATGTGCCATAAGCATTGCGCGTCAGTATTTACGCGCACAATGGCTCGAGCTGCAAGAGAAAAACATAAACCTTTTAGTCTTGAGGTATATTATCTAACACTGAGACAATTTTGCAAATATATTTTTTAGATTTAGCGGTGGGTACTCGTCCCGCCTCTATCTGGTAGAAGATAAAACTCGAATTGATGATAACGTGAAAAAGTTTCTCATTCGCTTGTTTGAAGGCAAGGGATTGGAGAAAGAAAATGAGGACAAATTCCTTGTTCTGGATCGAGCGACACAATTTCTAATTTACTACAAGTATGGTGAACTCGGCTATGGGCCGAAAATGTATGGTTTGTTTAACGGTGGTCGCGTTGAAGAATGCCTTCCGAGCCGACCGATGACAGGCGCTGGCTTGCTTGACAAGAAATGGCAACGACAATTTGCAGACAAGCTTGCGCTTTTCAACCACATGCAAATCCCAATGACAAGCAAACGTGTCAATTGGGTTAAAGTAGCGATGGAGCGTCTGGAGTTGTCCGATACTGATGCTAGCCGTAAGCATCATCGTGAAATGGTGCAAATGTGCAAGTTTAGCGAGATTGAGAATTTGCTCAAGTGGCCATGGTGCAAAACAGTTGCTTGGTTAGAGAAAACGCGCCCATTGATCAACTCACCAGATGTGTTGTGCACTAACGATAGGAACGCCGTCAACACCATTATCCGCGAAACGCCTGATCGATTGGACGAATACATAACGTTGGTCGACTTTGAAGTCACATCTTTTGATGGGCGCGGGAAAGACATCGGCAATCACTTTTGGTCTTATATGTTCGATATGACAGTGCCTACCTTCTTGTCTGGATACGACTACTCATCGGAAGGAATGAGCTCGGAATTCATTCGCATGTATCTAGATGAGAGTCAAAAACTTGTCACGGACCGAGAATAGGATTTTGATGGTTTAGATTCAGTAGAGCATGTTTTAGACGAGGCTGAATTTTTCGCCATGGCTCATGCTTTTTTTATGTTTAGTGTTGGATTAGAACCATTTCGCCCCTCAACTAATTAGTTCGGCTCGGCTGATGGTATATCTAAACTGTATAATGTTTCAAGGCACTGTATGAAATTCATTGACGAACGCATTGAACTTTTTGAGAGACGATTTGCATATCTTTTTAGTAGCGAATGAAGTAAATAAAATGATTAAGCTTTGTTTTCACAAGCACTGAATAAGTAACTGTGAGAATAACTTTACGCATGCAGCAATTTTGAAACGTCCGCTAGCGTACAAGCTGCATGACATCAAACTATTTGTTTACGTGTATTTAAACAGTATGCTTATCATTGATATGTTATCAATCGCGTAGCATTTGCTTACATGTTTTGCATATGCTTCTATGCTGTTTATCACATGCGTAGCCTTATGTTGATCATTGAATTTCTGTCACTTAGTTGATTGACGTTTACATTTCAAGTTTAGATGTAAATTTTATAACAGTTCGCTATGGAAACACTCGACATAGACAAAGCTTATGCGCTAAACATTGCACGTCAATACTTGCGATCTCAATGGCTTGAACTACAAGAACATGAAATTAATGTCTCGGTTTTAAAGTAATAAAAAAGGTTCTTCATAACTTGTTTTAATCTTGCGTTAATTTTTAGCGGTGGTTACTCGTCACGACTCTACTTGGTCGAAGACACAACAGAAATACAAAAAGGTGAAGTCAAAAAGTTTCTCATTCGCTTGTTCGGTGGAAAGGCGTGGAATAAAGAAAACCAGGATAAATTTCTCGTCCTAGATCGGGCGACGCAGTTTTTAATTTACTACAAGTATGGCGAGCTAGGCTATGGACCGAAAATGTACGGTTCGTTTGATGGAGGTTGGGTCGAAGAGTACATATCGTGTCGACTGATGGAAGACGCTGATTTCTTTGACAAGAAATTGCAACAACAGATTGCACATAAACTCGCTCTTTTTCATCACATGCAAATTCCAATGACAAACAGCCGTCTTGAATGGGTTAACGTTGCGAACGAGCGTTTTGAGAAGTCTGATACTGATGCCTCTCGTGTGTACCATCGCAAAATGGCACAAAAAGGCAACTTTAGGCACATTGAACAGTTACTCAAATGGCCATGGCGTGAAACAGATGCCTGGTTACATAAAACGCGCTTGCTAATTCACTCACCAGACGTATTGTGTACCAATGACAGAAACGCGACCAACACGTTGGTACGCGAGCAGCCCGACAAACTAGGAGAATACATCACACTTATCGACTTTGAGGCTGCCTCGCTCAGTGAGCGTGGAAAAGATATAGGGATGCACTTTTGGTGGTACATGTCGGACGTGACCTCGTCTACGTTCTTGTCGGGGTGCGATTATCCATCGGAAGAAATACGCTCGGACTTTATTCGCATGTATCTAAACGAGAGCCAAAAATTAATTACTGACCGCGAATGGGATCCGAACGGTATAGATTCAGTCGAGCATGTTTTGCATGAGGCCGAATTTTTCGCAATGGTTGGTGCCTATTACATGGCCAGCTTTGCATTTGAACCATCGTTTCATTTAACCAATTCCTTTGGCTCGGCCGATGGTATATTTAAACTATATAGTGTTGCAATGCACTGTATGAAATTCATTGACAAACGAATTGAACTTTTTGAGAAACGATTTGCATATCTATTTAGCGGCAAATAAAATAAATGAAATCATTAACAAACAAAGCTTATGAGTTTGTTGATTTCGAACCACTAGCTAGCGTATAAGCTGCACATAACATCAAACTATTGGTGATGTGTATTTAACAAGTATTCTTATCAATCGTGCTGCATTTGCCTACAGATTTGGCATGAATTTTTCAAACCAACAAGGCACAAGCGTTTCGATGGAGAAACTTGATATTGACAAACCATACGCTTTGAAGGGTGAGGGTGAGGGTGAGTGAAGCTACCATAATGTTAACATTGCACCTCAGCCAAGAGGATCATCAAGCTGGCAAACAATCTAAATGATTTCGAAAAATTTTAAGTTTAAAGTATTGGTTTAGTTTTCACCTGTTTTTGCCAATAATGTCGGGTTAGTTTTTGTTTGCATATGAATGATAAGGATCGTTATTAGCTGAAGTCGTGTGTTACGAATGATCGTTGTGTATCAATAAATGATATGTAGTGAGTGTTGAATATGTATATGGAGAGGAGAATACGTGGTCAGGTATAGATAATATTTCCATTATTTATAGAGGTTTTGTGCCGTTAGAATTCGTTGGTTGTTTGATGGGTTGTATAAGCGGAGACGATAAATGTTTGTTTATATCTTGAATGAAAGGAAAAAATGGAAATGACAGTTTAAATGAAAGTTAGATGTACAATGAGAGGAGATTAAATCATGAGTAGGTTATTGAACAAGAAGACGAACAAGAAATTAAACTTAACAAGTTTTTGGTTAGAATGAATGAGAAATTAGTATATTATTTCAATGGATCATATTGATATTTTTGTAATGACTGTTGATCTACATCTTTTTGGTTACTGTTGCCACGATTGTTTTCATGATAATTATCATTGTTATTATGATCATCACCATCATCATCATCGTCATCATCAGTGTTATGAGGAAGTAGCTGATTAAAGTGATCTTCGAATTCAAAACGTTGTATTAATACTTTTTGACGACTTTCAATAATATTTATTAGTATATGTATGTTTAATTTTAAGTAATTAAATGGTAATATATTCTTTCCTTTTTCATCTTTCTCCTTTAGAGCAAGGAACATTTGCTTTTGAACTTCGATTTGATGTCCGTAATTGACATTTTGAAATATATTTTGTTGATTATTTAAAATAGTTTTCTTTGTGTATTGTTCAGCGATTGTTCGGCTATTTGTAACTAGAATGACAGTAATAGCGAATTAAAAATTGAAATCTAATATATAGATGAATGATTATAAAATAGAAGAGAAAACAATTACCTGTTGACCATCTAGTTGTAAATAATAAAATGCACGTAGTAAACAAATATCTTTCACATTTAACATTAGTAAATGTCGTTTCTTGATAAATTTAAGATTCAATCGTTGTAGATCTTCTCGTACAAATATAAAAATCGACAACTGTTATTAGTTTTATATCAACTGTGGATGACGATGATGATGATAGTTGTTGTTGATCTGAGATAGATTTGGCTAATTCTTCTGTTATAATTCGGAATTCTTCTTCAGTATTCTTCAGATGTTTGTTGATATATTTCTGAATTTGAAAAAATTGATGATTGATATGATTGCGTGCTAATAGCATTTTAGACATTGTAGAGAGTCAAGGAAGAAGCGATTCAGTCATATTAATATAACTTTGGTATAATTCAAGTTCCATTTTTAATGAACAATATGTCACCAGTAAAGAAGCATGTTGTCGAATAAATAATAAAAGTGTTCGATCTGTTTCTAACCATTGATTGACTTTAATTCGAAGAAAGAAATCGTAAATGATTGTCTTGAGTAATCGTTCTTTAATTTCATTATCAGATAGATTTTCATAGTTCAATCGTTGTGTTTCTTCCTCCTCTTCTTGTTGTTTCACGATTTCATCATTCAATTTTCTTTTTCTGTTCTCTTTCAATGATTTCTAAAAATAACATGATGAATGATTGAATATAAAATAGCAATGTAATCTTACTTGATCAATAGATAATGATGATAATGATGTCATCTTTTCTTCTTCATCTGATTTGTTTTCATTTATATTCGATGAATTGTCTCTTTCCATAGGAAGATTTTCATTTCTATTTTCGTGGAGCATTATTGCGAAATTGACTATTTCACTCTCTGTCTATGTGTATAAATCGAAGAATCTATCAATGATCTAAAAGGAGAAAAGAAAAAAAAACAAGAAATATGAACATATTTATATTGAAGTATAGTAAACTGAAAAGGGTGTGGGTGTGGGTATGAGTGTTGGTGGGTGTGGGTGTGGGTAAATAGTATCTCTTCATCCACACCCACATCCACACCGACACCCACCCACACCCACACCCTTCTTTAACTTGTTTACAAGTTTGTTTAATAGACTACTTCCTTTCTTCATTTGCAGTCTGATCCATCCGTACATTTTAGATACAGAAACAAAGTACTTTATCTCATATTTCTGATTGACAGTTTCAAGAGAATTTGTCTCAAATGAGAATATCATCTCTCTAAATAACATATTCGTGGACTTGTACTAGTTTCTCAATATCTACTGGACACACATTTAACGAGTGGATCAACTATTTTTAAATTACTAGTGTTGATTGAAAGTTAGATGTACTACGAATAACCGCGGATTAGGTTCAAATTATAACTGAATCTAGGAATTATACGCAGGCCTCGCAGCCGTATTACTTTCCTGATTTTTTCCTGATTTTTTAAAAGTGTCCTGATTTTCCTGATTTTGATCGAAAATCCTGATTTTCTCCTGATTTTGCCTGATTTACTCCTATAGAACTATTACTAAGCGGTTATTATTCATTCTTTTATTATCATCAGCTTATTCCTCAATATTTATCTAAAAATATATATATAGACTAAATTAAACCAAAAACAAGGATGATATTCACATAATAGTTAGTTCAGCCACTCGTTTTTTGTTTTTGTAATCGGTGTAAGTTCTCAACATTTTCAAATAATTGAGTTTTCAATACATAGCTAGCTCAGCATTAGCAATCAGACGTGTGTATTGTGCTTAAAAAACTAGGTGAGTGCAGTATGAAGGTCGCTAATGATCGCAAAACATCTGTGAAGTCGACCGTTGCCCTAAACTCTTTTCGCTCGGCGGTCGCATCCCACAACAAGTAGAAATTTGTTCCGTGTTATTTTTTCATATGTGTTGCGCTATTATATTTCTTGAAACTAGTGTTTCATTTCCGAACACTCGCGTAGGGGCAATAGTATAGATTTTAAAACATCACGAATGAACATTTAATTAGAAACTATGTATACACACGTATAAGGGATAGCATATTATGAATGAGCCTTTCTTCTTCTGTATTTTCGAGAACCTTAAAACGTTTCTAGAAACATGACTTGTAAAGAAAAAAAATAGAATATTTTGCTTTACAAGAATATTAAGTCCGTAGACAAAAAATTATTGTTTTTATATGTAAGCATGCTAAACAGAAAAAAGTATGAAAATCAGTACTGTCTCTTTAGTAGAATAGAACTGATTATAATAGTTGAATTTGAGCACTTTTATTGATCGTTGTGTCAACATCAAACCTTTATCTTTGAATCGAAATTTTCAACAAGATTGACTATCTTGTTCAAAGTGAGCTTCCAGTTTGAAAAAGTTAAACTCATAAAAGAAATTCAGTTGGGATAGTTAAATGATAGCGTGGATAAGTAAAGAAAAAGAAATCATATTATTGACTGAAGAAAAGGAAAAAGATGAAAAGCGTATTAAATATAAAATTAGATGGAAATATTTGTTCGAACTACTTCGAAGTTCGCCTTGAACAGAAAATCAAAAGATAATCGTTCCATATAAATATATATCAGCCCAGAGTACGTTAAAAAATGGATGACAAACGAAATCTTATTTTCTGCTGAATTCGTTTTCATATTGATGAACTTTAAAATAAAGAAATTTCTCTAGTGACTTTTTATCTACTTATAAAGCGCAAACTGTGTTCGCAGATGTATCCGACCAGAAAAATATTCTAACTAACCCTTTCAGATCCACCATGCTAAATATAGTACGGTTTCTCAAGGTTCATAATCCTTGAATAGCTCTCCAATGCAAAAAGATATCAAGAAACTGTTTTCTCTATTACATAGAGGAGGTTTCAATGTACATATCTATATAAGAGTTATCATCCTAATAAGACCACTAAGGTAGTAAGTCTGATGAGACTTTGCAGCAACACTTCTATTTTAAAAAGGAGGGCGAACAATGCCCTTTTGTGGCTCGCGAAATGGTTTGACTTTTACTGTTGAAGTCAAGTTAGGAGTGATCCGTAGTGATATTTCAAATATTGATTTGTAGATAAGTCTCAATCAAATTTTGACCCATACCCGTACTTCCTTATGGAACTAAGCAAAATATTTCATCATTATTTTCTTGGGGGTGACGGGCATGGACTGAAAATGATTTTAAAGGTTTTACAAAAAAGTTTTGATGAAAACAGCAAGAATGCATAATACACATCTTAGCTATGAAATCTCAACGAAATTTCATTCATTACTTTAACTATGACCCAGACAAGGTTAACCGTAGTTGCTCCCTACACGTTTATGCAAACTTGATTCTGAAAATCACTATCAAAGTGAATTCCACTTTTCCTGATTTTTTTATAAATTCCTGATTTTTATTAAAAATTTTCCTGTCTGCTTTCCTGATTTTTGGATATATGCCGTTGCGACCCCTGTATACGTAACAACAAACTTAGTGTCAAATTACATAATTATGTTTCGAAAGATTCCGATTATCGTCATTTTCATTGAAAAAAACTAATTACAATTGACTCAAGAATAAACGAACACAATAAAGTCAATGAAATGATCCCAGCGACTGTAGCAATAAAGCTTCTAGGCTATCATTATGTCAAAAAACTTCAAAAAGTAGTGAGATAAATGACATCAGATAAAAATTGAATTTATTTCAGTTTGTAACCTATCACTGAGAGAATCTGTTTCAATTTATTCAACAGACATAAACATAATTAGAATATATAAAATCATAATTATGAAGGCTGACACAATTTTATATGCTGAATATGATTTGGATATTTAATTATCACTTGAATTCGGTTGCAATCAGTTATCATACATTCAATTTTCAGTTAAACCTGGAATCTCTAAAGAATTTGCCCCTCTCCTCAGTGATCTTTCCGATGGATATTAAGAAGTGAATTTGCAAGTGTATACGACAGAAGTCTTTTTCGAAGTTTATGTTTCATGGCATATATTATCTCTACAACTATCTTTGTAGTATAAATCACTATTATACCATTCAAAGAATTATTATTGTCGCCTAAGATGTATGTAGTTGTATCTTTCAGATTGAAAATAAAATATCATAATTGTTTTTTGTTATTCAAGATTATGATATACTAGACTGAAAATGAAAAATTTAGTTTCTAGAGTAAAACCGATGGCATTTTGTCTTTCACTATCTTCTCATGTTTTCATTTTGAAAAAAAAATATACAACTTGATAGATCAAAAAGTAATATGGATGACAAACAAACTTCCGAGAACAATAAGACTACACATAGGAATGATACTTTAACTCTTACATAGTTGTTGCTCTGAGTAATAAAACATATTTTATCGAAAGTGGATTGTTCATCATCAGAATATCAGAATTCAAAGGTGCAAGAAGTGAAATATATAATAACTTTGAATAAACACCTATGGTGATATTAGTAAGCTAAGTTAATGGTTTCTCTTGCATTTTTTTTCTAAGCAATATCAGCCTGATTGAATATGTTGTATCGAAAAAACTTCGGTATCATTACATATAATAGTCTGCTCCAGGAGTTGCTGTGTGTTGCTCAGGATGAGTCGTAGATGACGAATCCCAAAAGTAGTCAAGTTTTTGTTGTCTTCGATGTAAATTCAGTTACGAGTCTTCATTGTACTATTGTTCTTTCTCTCAGTGAATGCGATCCATCATGCAAAGTGCATAGGTAGAACTAAAACTCTATGATTTACTATTTTTCATTAAAATAGCATCATTGGAAAATGGGAGGAAAATGTGGTGTGTGGTGATCCTATTGATGGACCTCGCAATAATGAAGCATCGAATGGTATATATTTCACAGGAACTATTGTTGGTACTTACAGATCGGGAGCAGTGATGGACGTTCGTATTGAAATGATGGCTAATCATCTGGGTTGGTTCACCTTCAAGATTTGTCCAGTAACAGACAATGCTGTGGAAGTGACACAAGAATGTCTTGACCGATATCCACTTAAGATTGTGAAAGCTCCTACTACAATCACAAATGCTTACCGCTGGGATATTCCAGGTACTGGCAATGTAAAAAAAATTATTCAAAAATCACAAAATAATCGATTTTAATCATACGATTATAATCAAAAATTTTTCTGAAATAATCATACGAGAATCATCCTTTAATCGATTACTTCGAAAACATCGATTATAATCAATGAACATGAATCGATTAAAATCGATATTTTCGAAAGAATCGATTAAAGGATGATTCTCGTATGATTAAAAATAGATTATTTTGTGATTTTTGAATAAATTTTTTTCACATGAATGATACACAAAATGTTGCTTCCAATTGGAATCCACCTGCATATAATTTTATAGTGAAACTGCCTGATGGTTTGACTTGCAGCCGATGTGTTTTGCAATGGGGCTGGACATGTGCCAATCGATGGGGATCAAGCGATGGAAAAGAAGGCATGGGTTATGGCAAGCAAGAAACTTTCCGTGGTTGTGCTGATATTCGAATCGAGCCATAACTTATTGAAAGATAACTTCGATTTCATATGTTGATTCAAAATGATTGATTTTCAGCTGTTCTTATGAATATGCTAATAAAGAAAGTCAATCAAAATACCAAATAAGCGATTCATATTCTTGAGCTTATCATAGGGTGGGTGTGGTTGTTGGTGTGCGTTAAGACACGACGAAATCTTTCACCCACACCACCCATCTTCGATTGGTCCATTTTATTGACCAATCGAAACTTGGGATTCTAATTCTGGATGAAGGATTAGAGGAAGGACAGATAAGTATCTATCAAGTAATAGAGCGTCCCCAAGAATCCTAGGATTGGTTGGAACATTACCAGTACATATGGGGTATTCCATGGTATTTCTACCATGTTTACATCGAGTATTTCCAAATTCGATGAAACTTTCAAGATTTGTAGACCACATTGAAATATGAAAATCGCCAGAACCAGTTTTCTAAATTTCATTAATAAATAGGGACATACGGAGCATGGAAATTCTATAATTTTCAGAAAAATCATAAAAATTAGGATTTTTGTCAAAAATCATATTTTATAAGGTTCTTTCAAAATTTTCAAAATAAATACTTAAAGTCTTTACAATATACATGTATTATATATATTCTGATTGCTCCTGGTCTCGGCTACATTTTGACTACAAAATATTGCGATTTTGTCAATATCTTGATAATATTGTCTTTTCATGAATGCAATACACTGACTATGCAAAAGTATGTTTTCTTGAGTTAAAAAAATGTTCAAAAAATTGGAATTGCAGAGCATAGCCATATATAGGGTTTTGTAGAGAATCACTTGCTCTACAAGATGCACTGAATCCGAAACGTCGCATTTTTGATTTGACAAAATGCGAAACAAAGAAAGATTAAATATTAGCATTTTTTGGTATATTCCAAAAGAAAATATTTCAAATTCTAGCAGTAAATATATGCTTTATTCTTCTCAAAAGTTTTTCTAGTATTCACATTGCAAATGTTTATACACTTATACACTTTTTTTATAATTTATATTGATTTAAAACAATATTTAAAGTATAACTCAATGTAACTTTAATGAAATATATATAGAAATAGATCATGAGAAGGTCTGTAAGAATATCGTTGATCAGTTCTGATATCCTCTCAGGTCTATTTCGAATGAAGACTGGTCCATTTTGTAGCACACATGACGCTCTATCGAATGGTATGTGTCTAAAAGGAATCGACGCAAAGAGAGCATTTATTTGAGATAATAAAAACCTACAACTACCCATTTTAAGAATGCACGAAAATATTGAAAAACAGGGTATTTTATTAAATAAATAGCCACGATTTGAGATGACAGCAAAAAGAGACGATTTTATCATAGGTTTTGATGCAAGGTGAAAGCTATCCAACGGTGAAAAAATTAACATCTTATCTATTATTTCTGTCCCATAAATCAAGAAATACAAGAAAACACGAGAATGTCCCACTACTTTTTTGGACTGGCTGTAAATTAGACACTTGTCTTTATGCATAAAATTAGAAAATTGCTGTAAACATCGTTTCTTTTCTGTTCTCTTCTACTATTCATTAATAATCTTCATGCTATTTATCTAAATAAAATAAACAATGTAAATATTCATAAATTCTGATCTACATTATACTTTATATTCAATGTATTCGTTAGAAAAGAATAAAATTTAATAAAATGTTGATTAAGTGTTTCTGCATATAGATATACAAAATACAAAGTATGCTTTCCATTTGCTTAAAAATAAACATATGATTCTTTTTTCTGATTTCCTAAGTTATATTCATGTCGGTTTTGTGCAATAAGCCGATAAGTAATATGCAAGTAAGTGATCACACGATTATCGCTTCATACTGATTAAAAGTTTCAATACATGATAAAACTACTTTTGCTTAATTATCATATGGAATATTTTATCTATTTATATAATATCAATACACAAACAAAGCTTTTCATTTCAAGACCTATCACACTTGAGCTCATATAGATATGAATAAAGCACAACGATAATCGTCCATTTGACAAACAAAAAATAATTACTGACATCGATCTAACTTAGAACAAGTGTATTTGAATTGAAAATTGATAGTAACATCGGGATGTGACAAGATCATCTTGAAAATTCACAAGACATGTAGTCAGAAATGATTTTTTGTGTCTTCTGAACAGAAATGTAGAGCAACATCAGTTTCACAAACTAATGAAAATGCAAGCTCTATTTCTTGTTGGGTTATTAGAAATGCTTGAAGACACTTAAATTGTGTAGTGGACAACATTTAAAAAATTTTAATCAACATACTAATTATATTGAAGAAAAATGAGCAGTTGATTTGTTATTTCTTTTAGAATGAACTAAATAGAAATAGGCGAAATTGAAGTTAGCTCAAGATTTATTTTAAATGCAAGCGAAGTTGTCACTTTATTCAGTGTCAATGGTTTATTTTTTCTTTTTGTCTTATAATGAATAAAAGACGAGCACGAGATATGAATATTGGATATTTCTCAATCAAAAATGTCCCGAATATGTGCTGGTCACCCCGTCAATTGTCGTTGCTGTTACCAGATAGGTATCAGCGCTGGTTACTTGCACTGTACCAATCAAATTAAACTGGGCAGCGAGCTTGAACGAATTCTGGACGCAGGTGATATTTGTTCCAGTAACAACTGTCCATGTATAAATGATCTGTGTACCGGTATCGATATACGAAGCGTTTAGTGTCCCGGTCGGAAATGTATCGTAAGAACGAAGGAATGTGGCACCGACAGTCTTTTGTACAATGATCTGAGCAGTAATGTTCGTCCAAGTGGTCAAACAGCTAATGTTGACCGCTTCTTCGCCAAACCAAGCTTGTAAAGATAACGATATACTAACAATACCTGTGAAAATAAACAATGATAGCGTTCGATTGAACTATTCACAATTATAAAGTAGTAAAAAAGTTACTATGCTATATCGCACTATGGATCGAAGAAAATCTATAAATTAATTGAACTTATCTGCTTGTTACAGAGTTTGATTAATATCAAAATATTATTGATTGATCGGTTTGTGTTTTTCTGTCTACTTATATGGCATTAGACACTTGGAATACTTTGATGAATGCATCATCATGTACTTCAAACGTTAGAAATCCTTTAAAACTCACGAATGATTACCTGAAAAATCTACTCGAAATCAGACGCTGCGATATTGTCCTTCCTGTCGGTATACACTAACTTGTCAGCAGTGTATGAGAATATTCACTAGCAAGATTAGTTTTTCCCTTTTCTTATTTTTTGCTTTTTTTCCATTTCGTTGAACAAACTTTTTATGTTTATTCGATAATTTTAACTTCGTTCTTTCCATATAAAATGAGTTAAACTCAAGTTTAGTAGATACATAAAAATGTCGTCAAATACTGAAACAAAAACTATGAAGAAATAAATGTTTACGAAGTTCAATTTTTGTTTTTTCTCGTCTAATGATATAAGTAAGAAGTTAAGTTTGTCAAGCAAGAAAAGATGATCGATTGATTCTGTATAAATCTTTCTCAACAATAATATATTAGTTACACATTGCAGTATTATCACCATGAAAGAAAAACTTATATATATTTCGAATAGCTATGTACTCATTATCAAAAGATTATTCGATGATAAAGAGATTTGGAGTTGTAAATAAAATAGACATGGTTGCTACCAAATTCAATTGCTTATTGCCAATGGCTAACTCGTTCATATTTCAATAAAAAAGAATTTTGAATATTTGAAACAAATAAGTAACATCAAATATGAAAAACAATCTCGTACAGTCGAATAAAATTTTACTCCAGCCAGTCTAAGTTACTTCTAGATGCTGATAGTTCGTGTGTACGTGAATAATACTATTGTGCATTGTCATTTCTGTCCACAACCTCTAATGATATGTATATATATGACTTGCTTGTTAAGATGAACAAGATATAGTAAAAGGTAAGTATCCTATATTCTTTCCTCTCATACAATCTCTTTTTTGAGGTTCTTATATGAAATCAGTAAGTTTTCTCTATAATTATGTTACACAACATAAATAAAGTTCAGTATCTGTTCATTTTAAAAACGTTTTGTTCGCGACAATTACAGTATTAAGATATTTCGGAGGAATATTCCATTGATAGGAATGCTAATATGATGTTCTTGTGATCCATTTTGAGTTTTACATGATCTCTAGCGTGAGAAGTATTTGATGACATATTCATCAAAATATTTTAAACTTCTGATACTTTACAAGTAGATAGAGAAACTGACATTGATCAACCAATAACATTGTGACGTTAACCGTACTCAATAATAGAAAAAGGCTCAACCAACTTTTTCGTTCGATCTACAGTAAAAAATAGCAAAAATAGTCTTTTGACTATTTCAACTCAATGAAATGTGAAATCGGCATGCTTCATTTTTCTAGCTCCCTTCAATCTCTATAAGATTCGCTAAGCATCCTTTTGAATTCTATCAATGTAAGGCATAAAAAATTTATATCAATAATCTTAAAGAATTATGTAGATTTATTAAGAAAAGAGTCGCTAATTATAGAACGCCCATTCGTTTTTATTGAACTAGAATCACAATTTTCTGGGTTATCCTGAGATTCGAACTAGATACTTTTTATTTTTATCGAGTTTTTTTTATTTGAGAAATGTAAAGAGAAAGAGAACTACATCTGCATATTCCACTTTGTCCCTCAAAAATCGATTGTGATGCAGAAAATAGATGTGAATTCATTGCACACATAAATCATTTATTGAAAACCAATGATAATTGATTAAAACATGCATTGTTATCGAAAGCTAGTTATAATTGCACTCAAAGTCTCAAAAAATTTGCGAAATATTAGCATTTCTGTGTTATTTTCTGCCTTGTTAGTAGATGCTAGTGATTCTAAAAATCAATAACTAATGGTTCATGTAGGGGTTAATGTGATCTGGAATGAATGATGCTCAAAATTCATGCGGAGTTTAACTATGGCATTGAAGGCAGATAACCGATCTTTTCCTGACGAATACTGGAAAAAAGTAGAAAGGATTTCAAAATTTATAGAAAAATATAGCTTGTATTGCTACTATAGTCGTATCGTTTAAGGTTGTTCATATTTGACTCAAAGTTTATCAAAAAACTTCGTTCACTCACCTGCACTAGTCGTACTAACGGTTGTTGATGCTGATGTAGTAGTCGCACTAACAGTTGTTGATACTGATGTAGTATTCGCATTAACAGTTGTTGTTGCTGATCCAGTAGTTGTGCTAGCCGTCGATGTCACAGCTATCGAGATAACAAATGTTTATCTAGCTTGGATTCTACAAACTTTTAAGTTGTTTTACACATGCTTCCGAAGTATCGTATTCAGAACTTGGCGCTATTAGATATAATATAACCCTGGGTAAGTCTTTTACGACTGCTTGCCTCGTATTACTTATCCGATAGTGTGTACTGTTTACATATTGATGTACATGGAACTCAGAAAACCGAACGAAAAGACTCTAACTCAGGCTGATCTTTTGTCGTAAGCAACAGCTAGCATTAGGTGTAGGAAAAGCATCAGATGTAAGACAGGGTGTGGATACACGTATTTTCTTCACTCACACCTTACTGTGTGATGGCGTATTCTACTAATATCTCTAAATAATGGATGCGGAGTGGTCTGGCTATTGTTGATTGGCAACTGAATGAGTTATGGGTACCAACTGACTAGAAATCTTTAACGGATAATCGTTTCAGTTACTAGTTGCGGGATAATGACATCTGAAATTAATTCTTGTTTCTAGCAAAGTAGCTATCTAGTAGAGTTAACTTCGAATTTCCTGAGAATAGTACTGATAATGAGCACTTTCATTCGGTTCTCAGGCATCGCTCATGTACACACCACTTGAATTGTTTGTTTGAGCTTTCATTAAAATAAATAGAAATACAATGGCAACGATGAGACCAGCTGCCAATAATACGATTGTGCTTATCATACAACATAGGCAGCAACATGTTAGTCTGAAGAAACGAAAATAGAGAATCTTTCACTTCTTGCTGCAGCAACTCACGAGCCTGCACCCTCTCTTCTTCGATTATTTGACTCATATTCATCATAATCAGATGTTGAGCTTCTAGTCGATGCAAATTCGCCACCTGTATACATATTAATACCGAAATCTTTGGAGGATATTGTTTTTGGTCGTGCTGGTCGCTTTGCGATGATCTAGATGTTCAATAATATAAAATAATTATCTCCATATCCAAGTAGATAAACAGCGCATACGAACTTTTCGAGGCATTGTATGATGTTCGTAATAATCAGTAGGAGCCACTTTCCTCGTATTCATCATTTGTCGAAATTTTTTAAACTAAGGCAAAGAAATAAATGCAAAGCTAATTTTTCTTCTCTCTTATAAATACGTGTTACGTCTTGTCTTTATCACTTGATTATCGGGTCAGGCAAGCGAGATGACATGACAACAGAAAGAAGAAAAAGATGAGTCCTTTGCAGTATTCGCACTACATAAGCTGCTCTTCGAACAAACATCTTAATATTAGACTAGAAAAGATATTTTCTCTCCTTCTTATGATCGGATAAAAACGATCTGAAATCTGAAAGTACGGGCATTTTTTCTTGAATACAAGTTAATTTTAACGTACAGTATATCCTCAATGAGAGAAAAGCGAAAGGCGAATATCATGCTATTTTTACAACGCTGTAATCTTTCGAGAGTATCCCAAGTTCTAAAAATTGAAGCTACACATAGGCTCCGTAAATCTCTTCGTAGACAAAGACATAAAAGATAAGCAGCATTTCAGCATGAATAAGGTAGCATGACTATATAGAAAGGCTGAAATTTATCGTCATCGAGAGAAAATAGAAAAATTCCAACCAGAAAAAGGCAAGTAGTATTATTTCAGATCAGAAAAAAGTTTTAAAAGTATGGTCACATATTTTGATGATGAATTTTGACAGACTGAATGTGAAAGGCAAACGAACCAAAACTAAGACAAGACGAAATAGCAGCAAACGTGAACAATAGCAATATAGTAAAAATGGAAGAAGAACAGAAAGTTTCATGAAGATAAAAGAATTTAGAAAATATTCGAAACGAAAAGATAGAGCAAGATGCAGTTAATTACAACTGTTCTCATTTTTGAAAGAGACTGTCGCCTCTTTAAAATCTTCTCTAGATAGAAAAATTCTGACTATCCGACTAATCAGAAGTTCTGAAAGATATAACATTTCAATCTAATTAGGATCACTTTTTTCAAAATTCTCATGAATGATATAACCAGGAAAACTATGAATATATCCATAAAACTCGAGTTCAATCAGCTAGTAAAGAACGCAGCTCCAAGTCTAAAATGACACTTCTTCAGTCTTCAAGATAAGTGATATAGTGAGAGTGCCGTTGTATGTTCCGCAGAATTTTGATGAAACGTATGACAAAGATGTAAGAAGCAGCGAATTTCAAAGAGATCGATGAATCTAATAAGAAAAATCGTTTGAATCTTAAACATAAGATCAACCACATTTTAGATAAGTTTTAATCAAAAACTTTGTTCTTATTCATCATATCAAGCTTCAATTTCTCCATGATATCATGAATTTTCAAGTTGTAGTTCTGATATAAACTTTTCTACTTCATCTGCGCAAAATTCAAATGTGAAATATAATGGATCCACTCCAAATGTAAAAGTCTGTCTGTTATGGCCTATAGGGTGATGTCGACAGGAAAGCAGTTCAATTTTTCTTCGGTTATATACTTGACAATTCGTTATCGATTGTCCTTCAAAAAATTTCGTGAAACCTTATTTAACATTAATCGAACTAATACTTATCAGAACTATAATCTAAAATTTTCTATGAAATGTTAAGACGCTTGGATCAGAATTAAAAGTCTCAAATTGCGATATGAAATAGATAAAAGTAATAAATATATATATGGTTAATCTGAGTACTTTTCATTTATTAGCTACGTAATAACCCAACAAAGATGACAGAACTCAAAACCTACTACACATATTTTGTGTTGCAATTAGAGAAAAAGTAACTAAATGCAGTATGGGTATTCAGATCATTGTTAGTATAACAGTTCGGGATTCACATTCATTAACTAATGGGATGTTTGATTCTTTTTGTTTATGCATCTTGAATTTCTTTCTTCACTAATACGAATCATCTGGAATCACTATAAATTCGGCAATGAAAGCAATCAATAATAACGTCGGAGTTTGGTGACGAAAAATTATTTATTCATACTTTTATCAAGGGACGATTGAAAGACTTCTAAAGTTTGATCCGAGAATGAATGGGTTACGATAAATGAGTGTACGAAAAGAGAAGAACCATGAGTACTCATCTATCTATACACTCTTAACGATTGGAAGTATTATTATGCGCGCTCTTCGCTCAACTATTTCTGAATCACCAACAGGCTAAGAATGACAAAAATTTTTATAGATCATTTCGTAAGCGATGTACCATCGATTTTCTTTGAGAAGTGACGTCCTCAGAAAGCCCACATTGAGTAATATGGGTTTTAAAGTAGTATACATGAATGTGTTCTAGTTGAGAGCGATATTTTGATATATTCGACCAAGCGTTCAGTTTCAATCAACAAAATTGTTAGATTTCTCAGTTGTCCCGCAATGACAAGCGATCCTTTACTAAACTCGACTTTTTAATATAGCAGAGCGGTCTAATAGTTGACAATAGAGCTAAGATGGATTTCATTTGAGTGACTTCCAAGAGTTTCATTTTCAGATCGAAGAATTAACTGGATGACTTTCTCACTCCACGAATGAAAGAAAAGAGAATAAGTCTTAAAAGTTGCACTATTCGAACTTATTTGATGAAGCACTGCGTTGTTATAATTACAGAGATCAATATGATTCCATTATCAGGATATAAAACTTTTCTAAAATACAATTCGATTATCTCCTCTCGAAAAACGAAAAGTGTGCACAATTATCTGTACTAATTCGAATGACTTTAGACGGTTCTTGTTTATGAAGAAAGAAAACAATGTTAGATAAACAAAAAATCAAACGTATTTTTTTTTGCTAATGCTTTTTCATCATTTGGTGGTCTTCTAATGACGATTTGAATTTTTAGATTTGTTTGAGACATTATGTCTCTAACGAACTTATTTATGTACTTCAAAGCGAGCTCTTGAATATAGATCATTATTTTGATTGATGTTGACTCTCGATGAGAATGTACATGATCAAACTGATGTTTTTACAATGGCTGAAACATGAAAATTGATTAGATCAATGTTCCAGAGAAAATTTTTACATCAGCTTTTCATTATTTTTCAGTGTTTTCGGCTTATATTGGTGCCGCTACCGATCTCTTCACCCACACCCTTGTGAGCTAGCTAACATTCATTTTAGATATATATCTTAGAAGTGAACGAGAAATGAAAACATCTACGTTAAAGTGCTAGTCATCAATACTGATATTCAACTTATTCAATCAAGCATTTGCAAATAGTTAACAGTAATAAGATGAATTAGTTGACCCAATCGAAAAACTATACAGTTCATTTTTATATTCTTTTTATATTGAAATCAATTCTCTGTACTTATTCCTCACAGCATTGAATTAAATTTTCATGATATTTTTCTTATAGTCAGTTCATTTGAATGTGGGTGGGTGTGGGTGTGGGTGTGAGTGTGGCTAATACTCATATTCACAGCAACACCCACACCCACACCCTGTTGACTATTCTCACTAAAACCGAGTTTTAGAGGTGAAGATTAACTCTAAGAAAAAAGCTTTTTTATAAACTAATAGAGTGTGAAATGCTCTATCAATTGATATTATTTTGCTTTATTTTAGCACAAGTCTCTTGGTTAGGAAATGCGAAATACTGAAAGATGCCGAAATCTGCTGTTGCATAGATCGAAATTATTTTAATTATAAAAAATCTATATAAAGAGATAGAATGTCGTTCTTTAATAGGTGATGTAGCTAAACTCTCATACTATCTTTATAACCATTTGAATCAAACCTATACCTAATAATATGAAAAAAAACTACGGAAAAAAATTTGAGAAAAAATACTGAAAAATCAATTTCACTTAAATTTTTGTCCGGGACTCTATTTCACAGATATCATTATCAGACGAAAAGCAAAACATCACCAACACAAACTCATACATCTATATTTATAGCGTATGTGAAATATAATGTATCAGCACTTTTATTAGAGAAATTAATTCATTGATTATATATATAAAATATCAAACAATAAAATTAACTAAATGAAAACGTCCATTTTTATTGCTGTATTGGTATCATTATAAAAATGAAAATAAATGGACACTATAAGTATAAATGTATGAGTTTGTGTTGGTAGTTTTTTGCTTTTCGTCTGATGATGGTATGTGTGAAATAGATACCGAAATATCACGTGTTATGAATTATGTCAAAATTTTAGATGTTCTTAATTTTTTATCTTATATTTTGCTTCTCTTACATATTTGTCCATTTATATTCATTCTCATATTATCCAATTCTAAGATTTGATTGATGAGACTTATGTTCTAATTGTATCGATCATAGAATTCAATTCTGATTAGAATGATATGATATTTTAATTGGAACAGTGAAAACTCTTATATGATTCGTATGAAAAAAGACAGAATGATAATTATTCGGCGAAAAACAAATTTTTCAGAGTTTTTACAGTTCTTAATTCAAAACTATATATGTGTCAGGCAAAAGTGAGATTTAGGCAAAATTAAACACAGTTATGGAAAGCCTTAAAAATTAAAAAAACAAACAACATGAAAATTAACTAATTGATTTGATATATTTGTGGCAGGTGAGTTTGGAATCTAGTTGAGACTGGAATAGCAATTTTTGACTTCGTAAGAAAAGTTATTTTCAACGTAGAAATAAGAAAACTTGTTTATTCCTAATTTGAAAATCTGTTTATCGTTTATTTAATAAGAAAGATATAGGAAGCGTATTATTTCGTTTTGTGAAAATGAATTAGTAGGTTTTTTGATGATGAGGACATGGGGACATTGAATCATTGGTTAAATTTCATTTTTCAGTAATTTTTTTTTTTCTGGAATAAATCTTTTTTTTTGATGATGCAGTGTATGGGTTGACGAGGTCGACTATCTAAAAGAACCGAATGTTTCTCGAGCAAGCAGCAGATGGAGTGAGGTGGGACAACTATCTAGAAGAATCGAATGTTTCTCGAGCAAGACGTGGACGGGTTGAGGTGACGCGACTGTCTAAAAGAATTGAGCGTTTCTCTGGAAAGGAATGGACGGATTGACGTGGAACGATTCTCTAAAAGAAAACAAATTTTCTTCGACATGCTTTTCTTAACGTCACAATATCATAACATAGGGCATAATCAGGAGTATAAATGAAACACAAAGTAAAAGTTGTTATATAAATAATATAATCGATGGTACATGACGTATAATCTTGCTGAAATTTTAGTTATAATCGAATTGAAATACTGATGAAAATCGAATTAAACTAAGACAATAGATAAGGAAACCTAAAATGTTTCCAAAAAAAGAGAAAATTTTTTCCTAACAAACAGTCAATGAAATTGAATAGTAAATAAAAACTGAAATGCACACAACAATAATCATTGTTTTGCCTGATTTGCTAATAAGGAGAAAGAATATTTTACGAATCTAATCTATATCTTTTGATAAACAGTCGACTTCTATTTTAGGTGCATAATCTATTTGTTATAAAGCAATCATTTTAATTCTGTTAACGTTCAAGACATAAATATGAAGTGATGCGATATGATTGTATCCATTTTTATGTAATTATGATATGACTCATACAATAAACATAAACTTTTCAATAGAACGAAATATACTGTAGAATATCTTGGGTCAGAATTCGCCCTACAGAACTCTCCAAGTAGAACTCGATGAGCTCCATCCGATGCACAACGGATTTTCCTAACAGAGAAGCCGTCCCCGAGAAAACTCGAAAATAATACAAAAACAAGGCAAAAAAATAGCAAAAAATTAGAACTCACTGTGGCGATTCGCCCAGCAGCACTCTCCAAGTTCGAGAGACACCTCTTCAGATAGATCTTGACAAGCTCTATCCAATTGACGCCTTACTCTTTTGATTCGGTCATCCCATCATGGAGAAAACTCGCAATTGACTCCTAATTAACTAACTCTCAGCATGCGACCTGGCGCAATGTCTCACCAGCATTCTCCAACTTCAAAACGTAGTTCTCCAGAGAGATCTCGACGAGCTCTATTCAGTTGACATCTTATTCTTTCAATTTGATCACTCATTCATAGAGAAAACCTCTAATTAGAGCTTAGCTATTAAACTAACTTAGAGCCGATCTGATACGATTCGTTCAGAAGCACTCTCCAAGTTCGAGACACATCTCTCCAGATAGATCTTGACGAGCTCTATCCAATGGACACCCTACTATTTCGATTTGACCGCATCTTCATAGAGAAAATTCTTAATTAAGGCTTAATTAGGCACCTAACGGGTGATGCGAAAGTTTTTGCACAAATTTTCCTCCATTTTTGATCTACTAAAAGACGTTTTGGAAAAATGAAAAATATCTATTCATAATCTACATCGAAAGAGCTTTCTAACTGTGTGTTCAAATTTTTTTTTTATCGTGTCTTGCCTCTGAGTAGCAATCACATCTTTGGATGGCAGTAAAAAGTGGCTTGTGAAGATCAGATAATGGGCCTGTTTCTAAGCATATACCAATCCACGTTTTTTTTTACCAAAGAATCTTTCAGAGAAAACAAAAATAGCTTTTCAGGTTCTACATTTGAAGAGCTTTCTCACTACGCACTAAAAACTTTTTAATCGACTCTGACTTCCGAGCAGTGGCCGAATCTTTAAAACATACAAAAATTTGATCTGAACAGGAAAAAGAGCTTTTCCTTTCGGATAAGCGTAGAACTACTAAGTTGTTACTGGAACTATTTTGGACTATGGACGCCTGTAGAGCAGACAATTCTTTAGAAAAAGACTTTTTGAAACAGGTTATATCACAAATGAATTCGAATTTATCGTCATTTCTCTGAACACTATGTTTATTTCGCTGGAAACACTATTTCTCAAAACAAACCTAGGCATTGAATAATTTAAACATTTGCTCGGTTGGTGCTACAAAAAAATAATCAACAACACCTCATTTTGTTGAAAAAAAGTCGGTTCTATAATCTGTTAGGCAAGTCACAGTTTGATCTTTCAATAAAAGTCGTTTTCGTCAAAGTTTGAAAAGATGTACGAACTTTTTTCTTCTTTACAAACTACCGTTTAATGCCATTCAAAGATGAGCTTGTTATTCAAAGACAAAGCACGATAATAAAATTTTGAACACACAGTTAGAAAGCTCTTTCGACGTAGATTATGAATAGATATTTTCCATTTTTTCCGAAACGTCTTTTAGTAGATGAAAAATGGAGGGACATTTGTGCAAAAACTTTTGCATCACCCGTTACATTAATTTTTTATACAATCAACTGAGTATTTCAATAGTAGGCTACAAGAATCTTTCTGAACATTATCAATAGCATTAAGATCACATTAGTTTCCATGTCTTTTTTGAACTTACGTAATAATAATATAGATAAAGATGAGTTAGTAGTTATCAGAATCTTTGACTCATAAATAGTTTCGATTTTATTTCAACTGAAAACAATACATTTTATAATATACTATTTTAACAAATGTATTACAAGTGCAGATGTAGATCTTTAATCAGATAATAGTGACAAAGAACTTTTTTGCACCAATCACACATTAATAATGTTCGTTCGTTGCAATTCTGAATTGAACAGTATAGATCGTAAAATTTGAAGCAAACATCTTTTGGTTTTTTTTATCTGCCCAATCGTTTCATTTGTTATTCGAGCTTGTATAAATTCATTCTTAATGAGATTTTTAACTTATGGAGCTGCTAATTAGACACTACTTAAATCCCAGAAGACATCCTAACTAATGTGATCTTAATGCTATTGATAAAGTTCAGAAAGATTCTTGTAGCCTACTATTGAAATATTCAGTTGATTGTATAAAAAATTAATGTAAATAATCCTAATATACTTGTATACCCCAACCGCAAGTACCGTAAAAATTGAATATCTTCTTCTAGAGTGCGTCAACAGCCGCTAATATTTTAACCTTGTTAGTTTGGTGGTGAGAGCTTTCATTTGACGCTAAAATGTCAAGTCTAGCTCGGTTACAATACGAATACCTCCATTGTCAGATGTAAAATGTGAATCGAAATCTTTTGAATACTTATTCATAAGATGATGAGTATTTTCATTCATGGCTTGCGTGATTACTGCCTTTTCACGAATTTTGATATTTAAAGAATTAAGACGTTCAATTCCTTGTTAGTAAAATTGTTTTCGAGGTTCAATTTCTGATGTTGAATAAGAAGTCATTGTTGTACTTATGATGCGATTAAATATGTGAAAATGAATGTTCTGCAGTTGTATTTAAAGTTCATTTAAACAAATAGTTGAGTTCTTTTTTTCTCTATTGATAGTGTGAACAAGAATTACTAAAAAAAATTCGCTGTTTCGTGCCTAGCTAAAACGAATTCTGCCTAAGTTTAATTTTTTCCTGTAACATATATATTAAAAGATGCAGAATTTTATGAGCAGTTGGACGACTGAACAGCGCTTCATTTTTTAGATTTAACACGAACAAGATAATTTTATTTGAAAAACAAAGTGACCATGTTTGTACAGAAATTAATTGTACGTGAAATAAGCTCAAAGACAGAGAATGACGGTTGTCTGTTATATCTGCGCCATTAGATATAGTACAATAAGAAAAAAAATACAAGCAGCACGCTGTGAACAATTATCAATATAGGACAAAATCATCTAGATAATGTCAAGATGCTACCACGTAATAGGGGCGTACAGAACGAAAGAAAAGTTGAGCTGAGTACATAATGTGACACAACGCAAACAGAAAAACCTTGGGCTATGGCAACTAAATACCTGAAGAACTTGGTCTACGTATGTCTATCCTGCCTATCATGATCTATACTTATTTTTATATACTAATAAGATAATGCTGATCGAATGAAAAGAGAAGACTGTTAACAAGAAGGTAAAACAGTCATGCATACAGAAATCAGATAAATATACGAAACATTTATTGAATAAATAACATTATGTGTCTGTTGACAATAGATAAAAAAGGTAATATTAACATTTAGGAGTAATTCTGCTTGTTAAGAATGGATTGAGAACGTATCAACGATTATCATATGATGACAATAGAAAGGTAAGTCAAGAAACCATAAAAATTAGTTAACAGTTCACGTAAGACAATCATAATGACCTATTAGAAAGTGTGAACAGTGATTTTTTGATGTGATTTGATAGATAATGAAGTGAACCATGGGTAGTCTTCATCTATTCATCGCCATGGTTAGGTGCAGTCAAAAAAAAATAAACAGAAAATCGGTTCTCATTTTCTAGTGTCGAAACCACTCGAATGTATATTTTGATAGCTACGTGTTCTGACTCACAATTCAAATTCTCAGTTTGAAAATATAGAAATATCATAACCGGCAAGTGGTCAATCTATTTTTAAGCAGCCCACTTAACTGGAGACACTCTTGACGACTTTTTCAAACATCGAGTAACAACTGCTAAGTTGTAGATAACTTTAATGATAGCATCGATCTAGTATTTTTACGCTCAAGATTCATAACGAGTTTCCAAAGAATCCTTTATGATTTTGTTCTTTCTTTGAAGTCAAAATTACATAGATTTGCTAGTTAGACAAGATTGTTCGAAGGCAGTATGTAATGTTCTGAAAAGTATTGAGAGCATTTTTCGAAAGAAATATCATGTAATGAGCAGAAATCCATGTATTTAATTACAACGAATGTTTCGTTAAAAAATGAAATTCACAATTTCCACTGTAGACTGTAATCACATACAGAGGAAAACAAACAGTAATCTTGATGCACACTTTGCTTTTCATGTGAAAACGAAGTAACTGTTTAGTTAACATATTTTGTTTGAATATTAACCTAGTGTTTCCTATATTTTGTGAGCAATAGGCGATACTCAGTGATAAAAATTTTATGATTCTTTTTATCTATCATATTTAGACATTTCTTAGTCTTACCTATCTGACATCACAATCTCGAAACAATACAAGTATTTTCGTTCGAATGAAATATTATTATGTGTAACAGTTTTTATCTAAGTAGAATAATTGAAAGAGGCAAATCTACATGCGATCTGCCTAAAATGTTCTTTCTAGTTATCATAATTAAGATATATATATATATATTGAGTATAACCGTCTTGCGGGTCCTATATAAATGTCTTATTAACAGTGCCTTTTACTATGCATTTGTGCTGCATGCATCGATGCTTTTTCTTATTAGTGAGTACAATTACGT